>CM042571.1:5342500-5492500 GCA_023630585.1 Cranoglanis bouderius
TTCAACAACTCCTCCTCCTCCTCCTTCTTCATTTTTTTCTTCTTCACCTTTTTCTTACTATCCAGTGTATACATTTTCTTTTGTAGTTTCTGTTTTCTCCATCTCCTTATCCATATGCTCTTTCTGTATTTTCTTTTTCTTCTTCTCCTCAGTCTGCTCACACTCGCTCCTCCACCTCTCTTTTCCGCCTCCTCCTCCTCCCCCTTCTTCTTCTTCTTCTTCTTCTTCTTCTTCTTCTTCTTCTTCTTCTTCTTCTTCAGTTTCTGGTAGCCTATCTCCCCCCATGTATTTAACCTAATGACTTTTTCTGTGCTTATTTTTTTAATTTATGTATTTAAGTGTGTTTTATGACAGCATTTTAGATCTGCTGTAGGTTTCAGTTTATCTAGAAAGCAGCTCAGATCCAAATCCAGTTCAAGTGTGTTTTAAAACAGTTTAGGAAGGTAAAGATTTTTGTTTTCCTGGAGCATTTTTTCAGATTTTTCTATATGCAATTTACTGGAAATAATAATGTCAATAATAATAACTTTAGACTGGAGGTGTTAGATTTGGGAGCCACTAATAATGATTAGCCACTAATAATTGAAAATAATGGTTGTAATTGATATAATTGGAAACTTTTTCTTGCCCCAGATTTAAATGACTTGAGTTGTAAAGGGAGTGACGCTTTCTGTTGAGACTCGTTGTCCTCTCTTGCTGAAGGCCGGGTGTGCCGGAGAAAAACATCTCCTAAAAACACTGATCATAATCCATATTTATAATTCTACAATAACATGCTGTCACTGTATTGATCAGCATATGAAAAGTGGAAAGAAAACGCCGAGCGTTTGTGTGCACGTGGCTTCAGGTTCTTCACTGCGGCTCTTATTAGTGTATTGCTAGTGAACTGTAATGAACACAGAGCTCCTGAATTCATCACAGTGAACTCCCAAAGAAAAGAAAAAAAAGGCAGGGTAATGAAGGTGAATGAGTACCGGCGTTATGGCAACAAGGAGATAATGCTCATGAGCTCCAGAACAAGAAAGAAAAGCAGATTAAAAATGAATACCAGAATAAGGAGAAGTGGATAAGGAAGTGGATAAATCATGACGAATGTTAAATAGGAGCAGGACCATCATGAGGAGGAGAGGACGAATTTTAATATAGTAGATGGAGAAGAAAAAAGAAGAGGTAAACAGGAGGTAAAAAAAATTATGAGTGATAAATAGAAGAAGGACCACCCCGAAGAGAAGAGCTGGAAAGAGAATAGGAAAAGAAAGAAGACAAGGAAAGCAGGAAGAGGCGGAGAAGAAGAGGTGGAATGAAAGACAAAAAAGGAGCAGAAAGTGATGGAGAAGCAAAAGAAAGGGGAGATGGAGAATGAGAGAAGAAGGAGAAGAAAAAGGAAAGGAAAACAGGAATTAAATAAAAGATGATGAATGATAAATAGAAGGACCATCATGAGGAGAAGTGATGGATTAAAAAAAAAAAAAACAGAACAAAGGAAAATAGGGAAACAATAAGAACAGAGGAAAGAAGAATGAAGACAAGGAAAGCAAGAACAGGAGGAGGAGAGGTAAAAGATGATGAATTATAAATAGAAGAAGAATCATCCTGAGGAGAAGAACCAGAAAGATCAGACTACGAAGAGGAAGAGAAGAAGGAGAAGAGGTGGAAAGAAAGACCAAAAAAAAAAAAGAGCAGAAAGTGAGATTTAAAGGAAATGGGAAAAGGGAGAATGAGAAGGAGATAGAAGAGGAGAGTAAAAATGAAGAACAGAAGAAGGAGAAGAAAGAAGAAAAGGAAACAGGAAGTGAATAAAAGATGACAAATGATAAAATAGAAGAAGGAGGAGAAGAGACAGAATTTTAAAATAGCTGATGGAGAAGAGAAAAGGAGAGGAAACAGATGAACAGAAGAAAGAGAAGAAGCAAAAAAAAAAGAAAGCAGGAGGAGAAGGAGGAGAAGTAAAAGATAAAGAAAAGGAGGATCATCATGATGACAAATTGAAGAGTAATGGAAAGAAAGGAGCAGGACGAGGGGGAGAAGAAGGAGCAGAGGTGGAATGAAAAACAAAAAAGGAGTGTATAGTGTTAGAAGGAGAAGAAAGAAAAAAGGAACCAGGAAGTAAATAAAAGATGACAAATGATTATGAGAAGAAGGTCCATCATGAGGAGAAGAGACAAAATTTTAAAATAATAGAAGGAGAAGAAATGGAAGAAAGGAGCAGGAAGAGGGGGAGAAGAAGGAGAAGAACAGAAAATGAATGACAAAAAGGAGCATAAAGTGGTGGATAAGGTTTAAAAAATGGAGAGGACAAATGAGAAGGGAATAGTAAGAGCATCAAGTAGAAGAAAGAGATGGATAAGAGAAGAGAAGAAGATGAGAAGAATGAGGAGCATGCATGAGAATGAAAAAAAAAATGACGAAGGAAGAAAAGAAACAAAAGGGGAAAACAAAGGAGATGTTGGGGAAGAAGAATGAAAAAGGGAGAAGAAAGGAGAACTATAACCCCCTCCCAAAACTATTGGAATGGCAAGGCCAATTCATTTGTTTGTGCTGTACACCAAAGACAACTGGGTTTGAGATCAAAAGATTGATATGAGGTGAGAGTTTAGGATTTCAGCTTTTATTTCCTGGTATTTACATCTAGATGTATTAAACAACATAAACATAAAACTTTTTGTGTCAGACCACCCAATTTGTAGGTGAGCAAAAGTATAGGAACAGACAAGTCTTGAAGTAAATTAAAATAAATAGCACTTAATATTTGGTTGCATATCACTTGCTTGCAATAACTGCATCAAGCCTGCGACTCACTGACATCACCAAACTGTTGGTTTCTTCTTTTGTGATGCTTTTCCAGGCTTTTACTGCAGCCTCTTTCAGTTGTTGTTTGTTTCGTGGGGTTTCTCCCTTCAGTCTCCTCTTCAAGAAGTGAAATGCTTGCTCAATTGGGTTAAGGTCTGGTGATTGACTTGGCCAGTCTAAAACCTTCCACTTTTTCCCCCTGATAAAGTCCTTTGTTGAGTTGGCAGTGTGCTTTGGATCATTGTCTTGCTGCATGATAAAGTTCCTCCCAATTAATTTGGATGCATTTCTCTGTCAATTACCAGACAGAATGTTCCTTCAAAAGGAAACCTCTTAATTCCTTCTGCTTCTACCATCATGAGTTACATCATCAATAAAGAATAGTGAGCCTGTTCTAGAAGTAGCCATGCAAGCCAAAGCCATGACACTACCTCCACCATGTTTTATAGATGAGCTCATATGTTTTGGATTCATTCATTCTTTCTCCACACTTTGGTCTTTCCATCATTTTGGTAGAGGTTAATCTTGGTTTCAGAGCTTTTGTGGCTCGTCTCTGTATTTGTTTGTGAATTCCAATCTGGCTTTCCGATTCTTACTGCTGATGAGTCGTTTGCATCTTGTGGTATGGCCTCTAAATTTCTGCTCTTGAAGTCTTCCCTGCTCTGTGGAGGTTGCTGTTGATGTCACTGACTGTTGTTTTGGAGTTTTTCCTCACAGCTCTCACAATGTTTCTGTCACCAGCTGTTGTTATTTTCCTTGGCTGATCTGCTCCATGTCTGCCTGTTAGTACCAGTTGTTTCTTTCTTTTTCAGGATAGAAAATGGTGGTGTATATATATATATATATAAAATGGGTGGTCTCCCGCTTTTTTGGGGGTGTGTGTCTTCCTCAAGCTCGGGTCCTCAAGGCCTTGGAGTTTGATGGTCCTGCGCAGTATCTTAGCTTTTCCTAGGACTGCACTCTTCTGGATACTCATCTCAGTTGTTGTACCTGGAATCTGCTGGAGCCACTCTCCCAGTTTGGGGGTCACAGCCCCTAACGCTCCTGTTACCACTGGGACCACTTTGGACTTCACCTTCCACATCTGTTCCAGTTGTTACTTCAGCCCCTGGTACTTCTCGATCTTCTCATGCGCCTTCTTCCTGATGTTACTGTCAGCTGGGATTGCCACATCTATCACAACTGCCATCTTCTGCTCCTTGTCAACCACCACTATGTCTGGT
Source organism: Cranoglanis bouderius (assembly GCA_023630585.1). Classification (NCBI taxonomy): domain Eukaryota; kingdom Metazoa; phylum Chordata; class Actinopteri; order Siluriformes; family Cranoglanididae; genus Cranoglanis; species Cranoglanis bouderius. The sequence continues at coordinate 5,346,514 of CM042571.1, forward strand.
TGGTTAGCCAGTAGTTGTTTGTCAGTCTGGAACTTGACCCATATATAAACCCATTGGGTTTATTATATATACACAGCGTTAGGAAAACAGCAGAAACCAAACCAAAACCAAAACCAAAACAAACACAACCACATGATGTTTGTCACCACAGGACAAACCCCAAGTCTTTTTTATTATTTTTATTCTTCCTAAAATTGCATTATACATATTTAATTCAAGGTCACATCATAAAATGATGTTGATGACAATCTAACAAAATAACACTAATAACATCACATCGATTACACACTGATTACACTACGTACAGTATTTAGAAGCACAGGGAAACCAGGAAATACGAATAATCACCAAAACCCACAACAGATCTACATATTTTATTGATTGTTATAGAAAGGATTAATGTGCTTTATCTATTACAGTGATTCATCTTAATATACATGATATTACAGTGGCAGTGACGTGTGGTGACATTAAACTGAAATACACCAAAATATGTCATGGTTAGGGATAAAGCAATAAACAAGGCTATTATTTTTCATTTTTCTTTTTAATTTTTTTTTTCTTATTTATTATTCAGTTCTAACCACTAGAGGGAGCAGGGATGTATGAGATGGTTATGGTGGATGTACAGTACACTGCTATAGCAAAGTAACAAGAAGAAGAAGAAGAAGAAGAAGAAGAAGAAGAAGAAGAGGCATTGTGCATTATGGGTCTTCTTATTCATTTGAATCACTAAACTACTACAGTGCATTGTGGGATTGCTATTTTCAGTTTCATTACAACTCCTACTGTTATGTACTATTATACGGCTCTGTCCCAAATGCTAGCGTTCATGTGCACTTAGTATTCTTACTAGAACAACAACTGTTTTGGCTTTGTCCCAAACACTAGTGTTCATGAGTAGTTAGTGTTTTTACTAAATCTGTGGAAATCTGTGGAATTTCATGGCTTCATCCCAAACGTGTCTAATTAGTTTGTAGTAGAACATCAGTCATTTTAAGGCTCTGTCCCGATTCATGACTAGTTAGTGTTCTTACGGTAACACTTTACAATAACAGTGCCATCCAATGATATTTGTGTACGCAGCAGAATATAGCAAATTATATAAACAATTTGAAATTATGCACGTTTATGTACAGTAACTAAGTATTAATTCAGGTATTAGTGCAAGATTCGTCATGTACTGTTATTGTAAAGTGTTACCCACTAAACTACTACACTGCATTGTGAGATTGCTATTTTCAGTGTCACTACAACTACTACTGTTACGTACTATTATATGGCTCTGTCCCAAATGCTAGAGTTCATGTGCACTTAGTATTCAAACACTAGTGTTCATGAGTAGTTAGTGTTTTTACTAGAGTCTGTGGAATTTATAATAATAAATATATAGTAACACATTTAGCTATATTACCTATAATATAGCTTACTGTCCTTGTGTCCTCTGTTAGTGTGTGTTCATTTATGTAGATGGCCATGTAACCACGAGCATCTGCTTTCCATTTAGGTTGTCTTGTGGACAAATTCAACATTCACATTAATGAAGGTGGATGGAAAATACACACACACACACGCACGCACACACACACACACACACACACACACACACACACACACACACACACACACACACACACACACACACACACACACACACAGTAACCCTGAGCCAGGTTGGTGATATAATTTGTATAATCTCTCAGTCTCAGGGGCATTATTTTGTAGATACAGACAAAAGCATCAATTATGGAAAATTACAGACAAAAAAAAAAAAAACAACACAACAACAACAACCTCCTGCAACATTTTTGGCCTTTGGGGCAGCTTGTTGCTATGGTGCCCAGAGTGCCACAAGGCTTTATGGAAAGATGAAATCAGGTTTACAAAATCTAAAAGCAAACAGAATGTCATAGAGGTCCCCCTTAGTGAGACAAAGCCCTTAATGTTCTTACTGCCTCAAAATTATTATAATAATTGTTCTACTTCAGAGTACCTTGACTTGATCAGTGATGGTTAGTGGTGCATACAGGGTTCAATATTCAAGGAGACCAATGTTCAAAATGAAAACATTCACTTTGCTGTTTTCTGTATTCGCTACCTTAATGGTCGCATCCTTTGAAGGTACATATTTTTTTTCTTAGGATGATTTGGGGAAATTAATAAATAATAGTGGGCTTTGTCCATTCTAGAGTACTAAATCCTGGTTTGTGATTTGTCATTATTGTGTCTGAGAGCCACCCGAAACAAAATCCTGGATGATTCTAGAAGTTTCAGAAGCTTCTTACAGGCAGTATAGCAAATAACAAGCTCTGACAAGTTTTGTTGTTAAAACTTTGTTGTTTGCTCATGTTTTGTTGTCTGTTTAAACGTTTTACAGTTTTGTACAATCACTTTGGCACTAATTTCAGAACCTTGATGTAATTTTTTCAAAACTCACAACCGATGATCAAAATGCACATTGTTCAACACTTTTTCCAATTGCTTGGATACAATACACATAACCCTTAGATAATTTGTTCATTGAACTAAAATCACCTGTTCAAAATGACACACCATAACATCAAAGTACTACCATTTTAAAATGCAATTCACACATTACATGTGAGATGACTGTCTATTCATTTCATTACTGTGATCTAACTATCAGTTGATACGACTGCTCAAAATGATAAGTAACTGTTGCATTACTCTTAATGCATAGTTTTATGGAAACTGACAAATAATATTCCATGATTAGATCATGAACGTTTCCGGATAACAAGATCCACTGACACCAGTTACCATGGAACATGAACCAATTGGACTACATTATCTATGGATGTATGTGTTTCATCATCATTCTTTATCAGACACTGTTTCTATGGTCCCATGTACCACTTTTCCAGACCATGTTTTCAGATTTGACATTACACAGAGACAAAAGTCTGACTGACCAACAAGAGCGGGCTGTGGTCAATTTCGTTTGGGCCAGAAATGATATTCGCCTTAAAGACATTCGGCAGCACATCTTGGACAATGACGACGTGTTCAACAATGTGGAAGCCATAAGTTTGCCGACTATTGCACGCATGATGAAAAGGCACCAGGTGTCTCTAAAACAGCTATACCATGTGCCTTTTGTAAGAAATGCAGACACAGTGAAGCAACTGAGGACTGAATACGTTCAGGTATGTTCAATTTCATGATGCATGCTGTGAAAATTTCCCCCAAAATTCTACATCATTGTAATCAGTAATTGTCTTTCCAAAATGTCTTTTTAGAGGGCAATGGAGCTGGATGCTGACAAAAACCATCAGAAATTCATCTTTTTTGGATGAGGCAGGCTTCATCCTGGCCAAGAAGAGGAGGCATTTCTTTGGCTAGCGGGCAACCATCCAAGCACCTGGACAACCTGGGGCCAACATCACCATGTGTGGGGCTATATTGGAAGATAGTGTGGTTGGATGCAGACCTAGTCTTGGATCATATATGGCAGCTGACCTTGTAACCGTCCTTGATGAGCTAAATCAGGTTTGTAGAGTTGATGGCATGACCTGGCGTAATGTCATTGTGTGGGTTAATGTCAGGTTCCACCATGCTCAAATGGTGCAAGCATTGTTTCAGGGCCAGGGTTGATGGAAATATAGAAGTACAGAATTCTTTGTTTTGCTTTTTACAGTAAGCCAGGTGAGGAACACTGCAGTTGACATTTTACTGTACTGTAGTTTTTTTTTCCTTTTTGTAGCTAATTATTTTTGCTTTGATTCAAAGAAACCTATGTTGTGATTTGATTATATTTCATCAATAAATTTCAGATTTTGTTCAGTGATTCCTCTGTGTCTGTAGTATTGTCTCTCACCATCCTTTTACATTGATGTATTTATGTGTAGTACCATAATGATTGTACAAACAACTACACAGTGAAACTATCAGTATCTTGTGTTTAGGTGATCTAAATTAATGTTCCTATGATATTTCATGATAAATGAGTTATTTGAACCAATGATTCTGCAAATGCAAGGTATCTTTAAATATATAAATGCACAATGCAATGTTTTGAACATTGGATAGCCTGTGTTGCAAGTGATGACCGTTTTGTGTCTAGAGTTTTGAAAAATGACATCAAGGTTCTGAAAATGGTGCCAAAGTTATTGTAAAAAACAAAACAAAACTGTGTTTAAAGACCGAAAAAATATATAATTAATAAAAACAACCAATTTCATTAAAGCTAAGGGTTTTTGGTAAAATGTTTATTACAGTAAGATATACCTGAGGCATGCTGCATTGAAAACGAATAATCTGGAAAGCAACATTATAATAGCTTATGTTAAATTACATTAATGGTCTGAAGTGGTTTGGAGATGATTTACATCTTACATTTTTCTAAAAACAGCCTTAAACTGACCGTCCATAAGTGTGGACACTGTGTATGAAAGGTTTAAACAAAATGGCGGAATACTTGAACAGACACGAGGAGATTTAAAATCACACGTGTTCAAAACCTTGTTTCAAATAAATTCTAGATTCTAGCTATGAAAAAAACAGTTTCTACAGGGAAGATTATTAATATGGTGAAGATTTCTGTAAGGAGATGTTTATTTAACATTTATGGAAGGAGTCTCCAGTGTCAGTGCTTTGTAACGATCAGTAACTTTTAAATAAAAGTCTTCAGGGCAAAGGATGGAGCCTTAAAATGTCTAGTTTATGCCTACTTATACCACAAAGTGGTTAAATTCTCAAATCTGATTGGTCAGAAGGTGTGCATTATTTTTGTATAACTGCATGATTCAGATAAACACAGTTTATATTAATGTACTCTATCTAATATAGTATTGTTTCTATAGTAACAGCTCATCCACAGGGACTTGTATGGTGGATGCACAATGTAATTTAAGACTAATAAAAAAATGTATATATTAAAAAAAAACAACTTATTGTTTAACAAAGAATAACATATACTATGTGTGTTTTTTGGCCTTTCAGGGAGTGCTGTGAGCCAGAGAAAGAGATGGAGCTGATGGAGACGATACACAACACACTCGCTTTGATCTTGAACATAGCAAGCCATGAGTGCCTTAGTTTTGGTTTCCATTTGATTCTGTGTTTTATGAAAGCGGAAAGGAATTGCACGCTGTGCAGCAGCAGTAATAATAATGAAAATATTTTCTTACTACATGCTTCACAGGTCTCCAAATGCGGCCTTTCTCTCTGGCTTGGCTTCAATACCCAGACTGTCCGAAATATCTACATGTTCAAAAACATGCATAAATTAATTCTTTTTTTTTGTTGTTGTTGTTGAGGCTTTGCAAAGAAGTCAACCATGCATTTCTGCACCATTTTGGTGGTCTGCTAGATATTCTCTGACAAGTTTTTGACAGTGGTACTGCAGAACCCCTACTTGTTTTGTTTTTTTCTATGTAAATAACACATCATATTTGGTTGCATATCCCTTCCTTGCAAAAACTGCATCAAGCCTGTGACCCACTGACAATCACAAACTGTTGCATTTTTCTTTTGTGATGCTTTTCCAGGCTTTTGCCGCAGCCTCTTTCAGTTGTTGTTCGTTTCAGTTTGTTTCGTGGGGTTTCTCCCTTCAGTCTCATCTTCAGGAGGTGATATGCTGCTCAACTGGGTTACGGTCTGGTGATTTCCACTTTTTCCCCAGATAAAGTCCTTTGTTGAGTTAGCAGTGCTTTTTGGGTCACTGTCTTGCTGCATGATAAAGTTCCTCCCAATTAATTAGGATGCATTTCTCTGTAAGTTGGCAGACACAATGTTTTTTGTAGACTTCTGAATTCATTCTGCTGCTACCATCATGAGTTACATCATCAATAAAGATTAGTGAGCCTGTTAGAAAGCAGCCATGCAAGCCCAAGCCATGACACTACCCCCACCATGCTTGACCCATGAGCTTGTACAGTATGTTTTGGATCATGAGCAGATTCATTCTTTCTCCACACTTTGGTCTTTCCAGTACTTTGGTAGAGGTTAATCTTGGCTCATGTCTGTATTTCTTTGCGAATTCCAATCTGGCCTTCTGATTCTTACTGCTGATGAGTGGTTTGCATCTTGTGGTATGGCCTCTATATTTCTGCTCTTGAAGTCTTCTTCGAACAGTGGATTGTGATACCTTCACCCCTGTCTTGTGGAGGTTGTTGGTGATGTGTTGGTGACTGTTGTTTTGGGGTTTTCTTCACAGCTCTCACGATGTTTCTGTCATCAGCTGCTGTTGTTTTCCTTGGCTGACCTGTTCCATGTCTGGTTGTTAGTAAACCAAGGTTTCTTTCTTTTTCAGGACATTCCAAATTGTTGTATTAGCTATGCCCAATGCTTGTGCAATGGCTCTGATAGATTGTCTCTTCTTTTCTCAGCTTCAAAATGGCTTGCTTTTCTCCCAAAGACAGCTCTCTGGTCTTCTGGTCTTTATTCTTTTTAACAATAAATGCAGTCTTCACAGGCCAAATCCAGGGCTCAAACCAAGAGTAGACATTCAGAGCTATTAATTCTTTAAACAATCAATCTAACTGGACACACCTGGGCAGCAAGAAACACCTATCAGTCCCATGTTCCAATATTTGTTGATTACTTGAAAAATGGATGAGTTCAAATAAAGGGTGCCATGTTCTAATTTTTTTAACGCATCTAGATGTAGATATGAGGAAATGAAGGCTGAAATTATGATCTATTGTTTTATGTTCTTCTTGTGATCTAAAACCCAAATGTCTTCATGGTATAGCAAAGACAAAAGAATTGGCCTTGCTGTTCCAATATGTTTGGAGGGGACTATAAATTAAACAGTGTAATTCTTGGCAAATCACTATTGGATTAGTGGAATAACACACCAGACTATGCTGTTTTATATGAAAATAATTTACTTCCGGATGGTAACGTGACGTGAAACAACCTTTCAGTGTGGATTATTTTCATATAACAGCATGGCCTGTCATGTGATTCCTTACTTGCTCATTGCTAATAGCTCTTTGGTTTGTCTACTACACTTATGTCCAAGTGTCTGCTACATGATGACTTGTTTAAAATGTATTGAGCCCGGCCTTATATGACTGAAATAACTGCCCAGGATTGTTGCCAAGATGGCCACTAAGTGGACACACTTTATTAGAAAAACTTTGAGTCAATGCTCCTGCAAGCCGGATGCATTCCAATCCCCTTCATACAGTATGTTTCTACTTTCCAGTCATTGTTTGGACATTTCTGTTTGCTTTCCCCAGTGGTGTCCTTGCAGTCTTTGCAGTCAGAAAATCTGATTGCAAAGTCTGCGGGGGAGCCCTTCTTTACAAGTTTAAGGTTCCAGAAGCTCATGAGTGTCACCTGTGCACTTCAGAGATATGAGGGTATGCCAAAGAAAAAAATAAGAATAAGATAAGATGTCTCTGTAGTGTCAAACTGAATTCTGTAGTGTGTCATCCTTCCGTGTTGAATCGTGGTAGAGCATCGGACTCTTAATCACAGGATTGTGGGTTTGAGCCCCACGCTGGGCGCTGACCCCCGTCACTGGGGGTGCACAGTGCTAGTGCACTTTCAGTGCCAGTCCCAAGCCTGGATAAATGGGTAGAGTTGCATCAGGAAGGGCACCTGTGCCGTAAAACCTGTGCCAAATCAATATGTGGACAATGGACGGTGAGGCGACCCCTAACGAGAGCAGCTGAAAGATCAACAACAACATACAGTACACCTGGCCAGGTTATTCCAAGGCCACTCTGTATTGAGCAGAGTGCTTCATGTCCTCAGTGAAGGCTGCATTCATATTAACATCTGTGTGCTTTTGCTTAACGTCCACTTCGACCCACATGACCTCTTGTTCACTACCTAATGAAATTGACCAGTAAGTAGGACCAGAAGGCACCTGGAGGATAGGAATCATGAATCTGATAAAACAGTGAGATAAATGGGTAGAACAGGGAGCCAGGTTTTTTTCTCCACTCACACCTGCTTTCAGGGCTCCATTTTCATCAGCGTTGTCTTTATTGATTAGCACTGAGAGGACGAGAAGAGAGATTGGGTAATAGAACACTAAAGAGGTCTGAATTTGAGGGTTTGATATAGAGCTTTAAAAGAGCCCACATTCTAGTAATTACACAAACTGGTCATGAATTGAACCTTTTGTGAAGGAGCCTTAAAATGGCCAATGGTGTACTAAAAACATCAGTGATGGTCGTGATATTTTTTGGAAGGGCTAAAATCTAATATCTACCAATAGCTCAACCATGAAACCATTAGGGTTGAGCAATACATTGTATCACAATTCTACTTTAACACTAATTAGACTTGAAAGGCATCATTTAGGATGGTACCTTAAATGGCTGATTCTAGTATGAGGTTCACAGGGATGCAGGTTGAGACAAGATCCCTTTGGGACTGGGATCTCATGGGATGCAACACTTTTTCTATATTTTTCTAAATTTTTGTTGAGTTTGCCCAGCAGGGGGCTCACACCCCTCCCATTTTCCATCGCCCTGCTCACCAGCAGCTAAACACAGAGTCACAATACTCTACACACAGAAACCCAACAGTGTCCTGATTAATCTTATAACAGACTTGCAGCGATAAAATAATTCATTTGTTTATGCTGATTGAAAATGTCCAATAAATCGATTTTCATTCTGCCAGCGGAATGAAACACCAGTGTACTGTGAGAAAGGGTTAAAAGAAAGCACTTCTAGGATAATCAGTGATACATGTTCAGCCAGATAGAGGTGACCCCAGCATGGATGATTGCATGCTAATATCTGTTTCGGACCCGGTGACCTTTCTGCCTCCGAATACAGCCTGAGTAGGTGGCATTTTTACATTTCAGGTCCCGTCAAGTTTCCAGGAAAGCATTATGTTTTGGACAAAAGTGCTCTAAAGTGCTGTAGCAGGTGTGTGTAGGTGTGTATAAGTGTGGGTTTCACCTACTACACCTACAAAAGCACAGTGATTATACAACAATTATTTCTACATCTACATTTATTAATTTATTACTGAGTTACACCACCTACTCACTGGATTCTTTTCGACATATCATCTAGCGATGTATGGCTCTCAAGGTCCTCATGGTTAAATTATTTAATCTAAAGATGACTGTTTATCCTGGTGGAGCAAGTAACACAAGAACATGAGGAGGAGGGAAAGCAACATGTCCCAAGATGAATCAGACCTCAAACCATGCAAAATCTAATACAGCTATGTCTTGACTATGCTGATGAGTCAAGACATCCAAAGTCATGCAGAAACATAGTCAGGAAGAATTTTTTCTACTATGCAATATCCTGCCTGCACACACACACACACACACACACACACACACACACACACACACACACACACACACACACACACACACACACACACACACACACACACACACACATTGCAGTAAGTAACTAAGTAAGCAATTCTAAGCCAGTTTAGTAGATCGGGGTATTCATGTTTTTTATCTACTGCCTCACATGGCTTGAATTTCCAAGATTTTTAAATATAACCTAAATAGGCTTGCTTTCTTCCTTCCTTCCATCCTTCCTTCCTTCCCTCCCTTCTTTCCTTCCTTCCTTCCTGTCTCTACACTGAATGTTGAGAAAAACAAAAAACATTTTCAAATATAGCCTATAAAGGCTTCACAGAGTTTCCTTCCTTCCTTCCTTTTTTCCTTCCTTCCCTCCATTCAGTCTCTAGAGTTTACACTGAATGGTGAGAAAAACAAAAAAAAATCCCGTTATCGGAGGTTATGCAGGTGGAAATGCCTTGTTGATGATAGAAATCAGAGGACAATTGCCAGATAGGTTTAAGTTTACAGGAAGGCTACAGTAACTCAAATAACCACTCTTTACAACTGTGGGGAGCAGAAAAGCATCTCAGAAGCCGAAAAAAACGTCGGGTTTCACTCCTGTCAGCCAAAAACAGGAATCTGAGGTTATAGCGGACACAGGATCACCGAAACAGAAGAGTTAGAGTTTGGAAAAAGACCAGGCGATGTGTTCCCAATCTTCAACTGTATTGTAGAGTGGCTTTGTAGTAGCATTAAGTAGATAAAGACGTGGTCTGAATGAGTGGTCTCTATTGAAATCAGTATATTTTTTCAATGTGAAGCAGAGTTTTGTTCAGTTGACTGTTCAGTGGTCTGTGATTCAGTGATGGTCAGAATGTGGGAACATAGAGCGGATAATGAAATACTGCTACCCGATTTTTGTGTTAATTTGAGGTCATGTCTTTCCAAAAGTGAAGAACTTCGGGCTGCTGATTATAAATTATTACATTCCACATAATCTTATGCTATGCTCATATTAAGACTCTTAAACAGTGTTCTCATATCTGATATTCTGTATAGGCCTTTTTGAATCGGGTTCCTTTCAAGGTTTCTTCTTTAATGCCTTCTGCTAAAAGTGCTGCTTGATGTAAGGTCAGATTAAAACCCTCTAGCTATTACAATTAGCAACCAATAAGCAAAACTCAGCATCACTTTCAGCAATGTCTAGGGTTTCTGTACCACACTGCTCCTGAAACAGGTACATAAATGCCTGCAAAACCAAAAGAAAAAGAATGAATCAGCTTGTTGGTCAAGGTGTAAGTGGGGAAAAAAAACTGTCTATGATATTCTTACATTGATGTAGGTACAATTTTAAGGCTGAGTTCAGAGTCAATATTTACACCAGGACATTTAAGAGTATTCAGAGATGGAGTCTGCACCTGCCTGAGACAACTTTTTCAGTATTGTCTAGACCACCACTTTTAAACATAAGTATTTACCTTTTTGTTATTTTTGATGTGATCTCCTGTTAAGAAAATGTGCCTGTGGTTTTACAGATAAGATGACTGGCCATTTATGTGTTCTGCTTACAGCTCACTTTAATTTCGTTTATAAAATTCAGTCCTCAGGATAAGCAGTGTTTCTGATTAAGATGTTGCCTCCTTCAATGTCCTCTTTGCAAAAAAAAAAAAAAGAGATTTTTTAAAAATCTTGGGACAGTACTATTAATTAATTAATAATATTATAATATTTCTATTTAATATTGCCTTGGTATGGCATTCCATAGTTTGTGTGTGTGTGTGTGTGTGTGTGTGTGTGTGTGTGTGTGTGTGTGTGTGTGTGTGTGTGTGTGTGTGTGTGTGTGTGTGTGTATTTACAATGCCCCAAAATGTCAGCATGACATATTTTGGTTATATCAAACTGTCAGACAGTGGTACTGAATCATGATCCAGTTTTACGCAAGAAAAACGTGGGTCACATTCGTGTGTAACTGAGACATGCCTCTGCTTTACTCAAATTCCATTTGACACACATAGCCTTTGTGTAACTTCTGAATCATGCTTAGGTTTGTACTTACGGTCTACTGCTGTCTCTCTGACACTCCTGGCTGGTTTTTGACTAATATTAAGAAAGTCCTCATAGTAGAGACACTATGCTTTAGTTTTCCTTCCAGCAGGTCAAACTTCATGACTCTTGATCTGCCAGCTCAGTATCAGTACTGATCCTTGTGCAATGGGCAAAAAGGACATGGAATGAAGGAGTGTGCAGTGGGGGGATGTGGAATGTCTTCAGGTAGACCATATTGATGTGAGGCAGCAGTGGTACGTTTGAAATGGACACTCAGACGCTGGCTCCATGCTGAGTGCAGCTCTGGCTCAGGAAAAGCAATGACCCCCTCCTCCCCCCTCTGAGCGGTGCCTTAGGCCCTGCTTGATATGATGAAGATAATACAGAAGATATTCGGTTTGTTGTGGTTTAGGAGCATGGAAAGTCAAACACAATACATTTACATGAGCACTATAATCCATAGCATCTATATTTAAGACGCTAAAATTATAGCTAGATTTACTCATAAATAGACGTCAGTGTCACTCAGCTAGCTCTATAAGCTTCTTCTTGGCCATATTGCAGATTCTAGACATAAGCATAAGGTCTAGAAGTCATTATCATGTAGCATATGCAGTGGACATTTGTAGCATTTTTGGCCTACCTGCCCGTAATGGTTTCTATAGAAACAGCCCTAAAAACAGTTAGTGTCATTAAACCAAAATGTCTGTAGAAAATGTCTACAAATAGGTTTAATAATCTTATATCTGGTTAATTGTAATCTTATAATAGAAAATACTAGATAAATCTGACTATATTCAAGATATTTTCACTTGCTAAGATGTCATTTTTTGTAGTGTGTGCCTTGAGAAAAACTGTATTAATTATGTCCTGTAATTATGTATGTAATTTCTGTACTAATTATGTACAGAAATAATCACATGTAAATAATGTTTTTATTTTATTTAATGATTCATTCATTTTCACATGTAGTGCATGTGTTTTTTTATTTCCCATGTCCTTTTCCCCTCACAATTCATTTGTTTTCACTTTTCACATGTAGTGTATACGTTTTTATTTTCACATGTTAACTTTTTACAGCTTGGCCCTGCTTGTTACGGAGATACTGTATGTGCGTGCATAGCCTTCAAGCAAAACCTTGAAATATTATTTTTTATTTTTTTTTGTAGTCGTTGCTGTTTGAGCCGAAGGCCAAATTATTCATGTAATTTTTGTCATATTTTAACAGTAATTTATTTGTATTCACCCAGAGGCTGTTGTACTCACCCTGACTGAAAAGCCTGTATTTTGTCTGTTGATTAGGGTTTCAACTTGTTTTCTTCTCTTTTTTTTTTCCTTTCCTTTCTATTTCAGTTTTTATTTAATTTCTATTCTGTGTATGCAGAGGATTTGGTTTAATTTTTCAGATGTGATTTTCCCACATAAATCATTCTTCTTCTTTTTGATGTCACAAGTTTTTGAGTTCACAATTACAATTTCACGGCCTAGCGTGGTGAAATGCACCTTCACACATGTGATCACAAATTATTTACATAGTCATATGAGGGTGGCATGGTCATATGCTGGTGGGTAATGTTGCTGCGTCACACCTCAGGTGTCCCTGGTTTGATCCTGTATATATGTAAGTGAAAGTGACATGTGAAGGCCAATGTATGGTAACCCATACTTGGAATTTGTCCTCTGCATTTAACCCATCCAAGTTAGTGCACACCCATTAGGAGTTGTGAGTAGTGAACACACACACTACAAACCGTGAACACACCCGGAGCAGAGGGCAGCCATTTTTGCTGCGGCGCCCGGGGAGCAGGCCTTGCTCGAGTGCCCAACAGTGGCAGCTTGGCGGTGCTGGGATTTGAACTCACGAGCTTCCGATCAGTAGCCCAACTTCTTAACCACTGTATGTATAGTTTTGCACAGTTCTTTTACATCGGTTTCCACTGGTTTCCTCCCACCTCCCAAAACCATGCATGTAGATGGACTGGCTACTTTAAATGTGTGTGTGTGTGTGTGTGTGTGTGTGTGTGTGTGTGTGTGTGTGTAGTTGCCCTGTGATGGACCGTGATCCCAATCAGGATGTACTCCCATTTTGCTCACTGTGTTCCTGGGACAGACTCCTGATCCATCACACCCTAACCTGGATAAAGTGCTCATAAATGAATGAACGTGAAAAACGTATACACACGTGAAATGCACGTGATTTTTCCATAACGGTAAGAAATAATTACTACATCCTTTTTTAGTTACATTTTAAAAAAGCATTGCTTCTCTGCTGTCCAGAACGTGGAGGTATGATTGGGGAAAGCTCCTGTTCTGACACATTATATTTTACACTTCGGTATACGCGTTGGAATGCAGCGTGAACGCACTGCGCATGCGCGCGTTTCATGCCAGGTCTCTATAGATACAGCGTGTTCCGACTCGCGCGAGCAGGTTCCGCCCCGCCCCATGCAAACACTCGCCACCTAAACCAGGAAGCAAAACACACAAACACGGACTAAGGAACGAACAAAAAATAACCCAGAAAGAGGAGTTTTTTTTCAACTCAGACTTGAGTTTTCAGGGCGTTGCCGCACAGAAGCGAATATAATCCAACCGTGGATGTGTTTATTCCGCTAAACGCGCGTGGGTATGTACCGTGGTTCTTTTATTTACTATGCAATCCAGCGCGAGCTTTAAAAAAAAAAAAGGTACAGGATGTGACACTGCACTCATTAACATAACCGAGACACTGAAAATCGCTCTGTTTCACGTTTACACGTTTCCTTATGATCAGAGAGAAATATGACTGTCCATATCTTGTATGCATTATTGATTGATTGATTGATTGATTGATTTGCTTGTTTGTGTTTGTTTGTTAATTATTGGTTTACTCTGTAAAGCATGCATGCATAAGTCTACCATGCTGAATGAACGTATGTTGACTTAACACCTACAACATCAAGTTACTCGACATAAAGGAAAAATCCACACTGAATAAACTTGCATGTTAATCTTTATAATGAACATGCAGCGTCCAAGATTTATTTTGCAATCCATTTCTAAACTCCTTTCATCACCAAATTCCCCTGACTTCACTTTGGTTAACAGTTTGCCACAATTACCCACAATGCCATTCAAGCTGTGTGAGTGGGATTTAGCTCTCGCCTTCATCTTTACCTAAAGAGAGCGATGCAGCAGAGCTGTAGGCTTTCAGTCTGTCCAGCTCGCTCACCTTCTGTTCTGTACACTCTGCTCAAAAAGATCAGCTTCCAAAGCTTCAACTTTCACACTGATATTCGTGTTCAACACAGTCACGCTCGTCATCTCGTAGATCGCTGACTAGCCAAGAGACAAGATTTTGCTGTAAATTAAAAAGCAGCTGTATCATAGAGCTGCACCGCATTCCAGGACTGTGAGCTGCAACTTTCTCCATTGGACTTCTCATTAATATGACATGGGAAATGTCTCAGGAAAGTGGTGAAGGAAAACAAGACGCTCTTACTTCTTTGTTTTTACAAGCTAACAGCAAAACCTGAGCGTTATCCCCTATGATTGAGACTGAAATTTTTTTTTTTCTATTAAACTGCTCTGGCAGTGTCTACAGGTGACGTCAAAGCGGCTCACGAGAATAATGAAAATACAACATCAACCAGCAATTTAGTACCAGAATCAATAAGAACTTGACAAAATATCTTAATATAAACTTACTGAATGTGTTTCACACTGGCGATTTCCTTTAATATCTCATTATATTGATGTAATAACTTGTTATTGCAAGATATTATCTTGGTATTACAACATAATGTTATTTTAACTCAATATCTCACAATTTCAACTTAATAAGTTGTGATTTTTGAGTTAATATTGATCACCTCACCATCTGTCACTAAAGGCAATTTATTGAACACTAGCTTAGTGGTAGGTATTTCACTTAAAAGCGTTAATGTCAAAGTTCTTACTCTTAACACTTAAATTGATGGAATTCCAAAACGTCAGAGCGGCCATTTTGGAATTTGACTCCAAGTGGAATTTGACGGGACAGCTTAAGGTCTGCTGTGCAGGATTAACACATTTACTGTTGCACCGACACCTACAGTGTTGTCTTTTCATCATTTACAGTTCAGACACCCAGATTGTTTACATAAGGTGTTTCTGTGTTTAAAGTGTGTATAAGGTGATAATTGTAGTTGTTATCTGTGTTTTGTGCCACGGTTAGTCAGTCTCTAGTGTGTAATATATTGGAACACACATATGGTGTGTTTCGGTCAGATGGTTGGGGTGCTGGTAAGGACCCTGGCTCACCCCACATTGGGAAACTGATGACTCCGTTTCCGGCGACATGACTACAGACTTGCGTTGTAAAACGTCACTGGCAGTTTATCAACAGCAGGCAGGAGCAGTATCTTTCTGCCTTTATATGTCATATAAATTTGTTAGCTCAATCACACACTTTTCTGTCATGGTACTTCAAGTAGGATCTTAGGCTAGCTAGTGGATTTTTTTTTAAAATCATTAAACACTTAAAAGTCTTTACATTTGAGAACTACAACAATGATACCAAGCTATTTTTCAGTCCGTACAGGATTTCGTGGAGTTTTTTGTGATTGCTGCGGCCAAAAAGTGCTTGATTTTGCTGCGACTTTTTTCAAAATTTGCGATGCAACTTACGGAGTTTTTTCTGTTTTTTTTTTCTTTTCTTTTTTTTTCTTTTTTTTTTTCGAAAAACTACTCGAATTGGCGAAATTGCAATTGCACAAAATTGTTTTGCACAGTCTTTCGCAGTGATGGTTCTTGGTAAATGAGACCTTTTAGATGTACTCATGTTCAACACGTGAATCAGAGGGCTTTGGCTGAATGTGCGTTGTGATAACGTCGCATGACGTGTCTTGGCCCAAATCCGTAGAAAAGCTCCTCAGAATGTTGCAGAGTTTGGTTGATTTTGCATTAATTTTTGCGATCGCAAAATTGTGGAATCCTGGAGGGACTGACTTACATTTGTCGACCAAGTCGGCTGAGAGTTCGTCCGCCATTTTTTTTCGGGCTGAGATGCTTCAGAATATATGACGTCATTTCCAGTAAGGGAACATAGTCAGCATTGATATGCCCTGGTTTTTGTGGTGTGTTGTGGGATTTTATACGGCACAAACATTCCAGTGAACTGGAGGATTCTGCGTTTGAGACAACCCTTAAAATGGCCGAGTCCCTGATCAGTGCCCTGACTACTGAACTATGGAGCTGATTGAGATGAACTCATAGTCTCGATTTTGACCTCCTGCTATCATTGCCATAATAAACAAGGTAACAACATACATGTGCAGAGGCTTTCGCTTTCAAATGAAAAGGACAATCATAGTCATTTTGTAATGCTACTGTATCTTGATATTGTGTATTTTTATTCCTTCTGTAGTGTGCAGTCATTGACTGACCTTTTCTGTAGAAACACAGGAAATTCCCCTTGAAACAGCTCAGTATAGTTTTACTATAGTATAAAAGGAAGTGTTTAATCTTTTTAGCTCTAATTAGAAAGTGTGCGTGCATACTGACGGTCAGGTGTGTGTGTGTGAAGTCGGTTTTACACTGTGATTACAACAGTGTCTAGAGATTATTATATGTCACATTGCACGGCATGATTTCAATAAAATCTTGGCCTGAATTCTGTAACCGACTGTTTCATAACGTCCTCCATGCCAGGTTATACAACGACTAGCGATAGACCTGCGATTAAAGAAAACGACTACATTCTGCTTACGATCTCGTACAGAAAATGGGCTTTCATAAACACAAACATTCTTCAATGTGAGCTTGAGGTAATGAGCATGTTTATTTCTGTCCATCAGCATGTTTTGTTTATGTTTCGACATCACCACTAACATATCTGTAGCTATTCCGTGAGTTTCACGTAATTTTGCGCCGCCCTCCCATTGACAGCTTTTTACAGGCTTTTACAAAATTTGAATATCGTGCAAATTTAATTTTTTTTCCTGTAATTTAATTCAAAAAGTGGAACTTTCATATATTCTAGATTCATTACACATAAAGAGAAATGTTTTTTTCGTTTTAATCTTGATGGTTACGGCTTACAGCTCATGGAAATTGGAAATGAGATACTGGACAAATCTAAAAAATATTAGAATAAAGAATTCATAATACAGAAATGTCGACCTGAGAAGATCTCTAATCAGCTAATTAACTCAAAACACCTTTTTACTCAGACCACCGTTGCTCAGTGGTCCAAAGTCCTCTTTTCAGATGAAAGTAAATTTTGCATTTCATTGGGAAATCAAGGTCACAGAGTCTGGATGAAGAGTGGAGTGGCACAGAATCCAAGTTGCTTGAAGTCCAGTGTGAAGTTTCCAGAGTCAGTGATGATTTTGGGTGCCATGTCATCTGCTGGTGTTGGTCCACTGTGTTTTCTCAAGTCGAGAGTCGATGCAGCCGTCTAGCAGGAGATTTTAGAGCGCTTCATGCTTCCATCTGCAGACAAGCTTTATGGAGATGCTGATTTCCTTTCCCAGCAGGACTTGGCACCTGCCCACAGAGCCAAAACTACTAGTAACTGGTTTGGTGACCATGGTATTACGGTGCTTGATTGGCCAGCCAACTGACCTGAATTTTGTCAAGAGGAAGATGAGAGACACCAGACCCGACGATACAGACGAGCTGAAGGCCGCTATCAAAGCAACCTGGGCTTCCATAACACCTCAGCAGTGCCTCAGGCTGATTGCCTCTATGCCACACCAAATTGATGCAGTAATTCGTGCAAAAGGAGCCCCAACCAAGTATTGAGTGCATAAATTAACATACTTTTCAGAAGGTTGACATTTCTGTATTATAAATTCTTTATTCTAATATTTTGAGATACTGGATTTTGGATTTCCATGAGCTGTAAGCCGTAATCATCAAGATTAAAACAAATGAGGCTTGAAAAATTCCACTTTATGTGTGATGAATCCAGAATATATGAAAGTTCCACTTTTTTAATTAAATTATGGGGAAAAAACTAACTTTTCCACAATATTCAAATTTTTTAAGATCCACCCGTAGATCAGATTTGAATTAAAAAAATTAACAGCTGGCACTAAATCAGCCGAACAAAAGTCTGACAATGTGCGTTTTTTTTTTTTTTTTTTTTTTTTTTTTTTTTTTTTTACGATCTGCGACAGCAAAATCTGTCCAGAACTTGCACCGTATAAACCTGGGGTAAGATGTAATTATTAATCAGGTAGTGCAGCAGAGTGTGGGAATTCTACTGCCTTCACATGCTTGTCAGATAGTACTGTTTTGCACTGGCATAAGTCAGAATTATGAAATTCACGCACAGCATGAAACATAGTTAGTTAGTTAGCCTGATCTAGTTTAGACTCTGCTATAATATTTCCCTGTATTATAAAACATATTAATCGCAACCAGAGATTAGAGATTTACACCTAATCATGAATGTGGCCTTATTAAGTAAGTTGTATTTAGATAAATGAAGAATTATCTACTATTAACCTTCTTAAACCATGCTTTCCTGGTAGGAAACCTTGGGTATCAAAATTATTTCCATAACGTCCGTTTAAAGGTTCCAACATTTAGAAGGATTTTTATAGAACACAAAGGAAGTAGTTGTGTTTTCTCCAGGTTTTGCTTCCCATTCTGCATTATTTTCCACACAAATTTGTAATTTTAATGTAACTTCAATCCTGCCAGCATCTTCTTTAATGTGGCTTTTTAATACTATCAGAAATTTACCATTAATGTAACCATGACATTATTAGCTGTAGTACTAAGAATATAGTAGCTTTTTAAAAGTATAATTAACTGAATAATGAAAACATATTAGTTCTGTTTCAGCTGTAATAGTGTTAGCAAATGAGTTTAGATGCAGAATACTGAGGTTAAGGATAAAGTTGGTGTAGTGGGATTTAGTTACAGTGAAACAGATCAGTAGACAACCATAAAGCTCTGTGTGTGTGTGTGCGTGTGTGTGTGTGTGTGTGTGTGTGAAAATATTCGCACACACAGAAAGTTCTTACTTCCGTCTCATGCGTTTCCTGTTTGTACGACTCACAAAGGTTTCACCTTTACCTTATACACACACACACACACACACACACACACACACACACACACACACACACACACACACACAGAGGAGGAAAAACAGATGGATTGGAGTGGGTTACTGCCAGATTCTACACACACTCTCAAAAACATACACTCTGAGTTATTTCCTGCTGTGTGTGTGTGTGTGTGTGTGTGTGTGTGTGTGTGTGCACGCTATATAGTGTCCTCATGCCAGCTTTTGCGATAAATGAATCTTTATTCTCTCTCTTTCACCACATACACACACACACACTCCATACTTCATGCAAGCCACTCAGCTCACACTCACCTGTGAGAGAACACGTGTGTGTGTGTGTGTGTGTGTGTGTGTGTGTGTGTGTGTGTGTGTGTGTGTGAGTGTGTGTGTGTGTGTCCTTCTTCTGGAAGATGGCATGTCCTTTTCTCTGAGTGTGAGATCAGCAATATGTGCTTTATATTTTATATGTGTTGTGTGCAGTGTAGCCTTTCTAAACCTTATAAAGTTATAAAGATTTTGAATACATTCAAAAATATATATTTTAAGTAAAATCAGAACGGTCAACTTAATTGAAATATGCCACGTTACATCGTCAAGCCTCCTACTGGACTGTGTGAATTGGAACGGAAAGAATGTGTTGCTTTAGCCAATCAAAACTGCTCATTAGCATGACCTCAGGATAGGGCGGGGCAAAGCGATGAGCCGTCATCTAAATGGACTTCTCATTCGCGTTGCATTATGAAGCTAAAAACATCCAGTAGTGTCTGAATCGATCATTCAGTTTTTGTGAATTAATATGAAAGGTCACGTGCATTTAAATGTGCATCTCTCTGCGCACACAGCAAGGCCAGGGTGTGTGTGTGTGTGTGTGTGTGTGTGTGTGTGTGTGTGTGTGTGCGTTTATGTTAGCATATTAGTCTTACTCTTGCTTTAATACGTTTTAACGCATTGGCGTTAATCAACTTTAACACTATTAGCGTACTGTGTTTAATGTAGCGGTAATTCTGTTAGCATATTAGCTTTAATTTGCTTTGACGCAAAAAGCAGTTTTAATTAGCTGCAATTATCTTTACTTTAATTTATAATTAATAAATAAATAAATAAATAATGGAACTGGACTGATTATGATGTTGATTATGAGCTTACGAAAGACAGAGTTCGTTATTGAATGAATTTAGTTCCCTGCATTGTAGTGTGTGTCTTAGCATTGCACAGCGTCCGATGTGTGTGTATATGTTTTGTTTTTATGTTTGTGAAGGAGCAGAATATAAACCCGTAAAGAATATAGACCACAGACGTTTTGGGTTGCTCGTTAGAAAGATTAGTTGTAATTAGCATGTGAGCAAGCTAAATTCTAAATTAGCATACTATTTAGCTTTTAATAGAGCCACAAAGCAAAAGTGAATTCAGGGTATGTGTTGTGATTCACACACTCGTATCGTGCTCCGGCTGTGTATGAGTGCACTGAATGCATGGGTTTTGCAGTGTATTCTGGAAATGCGAAGCAGCTGCTTTGAGGTTTTCTCTCCTTTTAACTATTCTCACATATTTCAGACTTGACTTTTCTCTTCCTTCCCTCATTATTATTATTATTTTTTTTTGCTTTTGTTTCACCCTTTCTGTACTGCTGCAGAGTCTCACTGAATGAAATTTTTGTGCTCAGTTCAAATGTGTTTTTGATCAATTTGAACATGGTATTTCTGTTCCCGTAGGACAAAAGTTGTTTATTTGTATTGAAAAGCAATTCATATACCCCTACATTATGTTGAGTCTCAAGAGCACTGAAGGTTGCCTTTTTCCGTTCTCTGGAAAGCAGGGTACTTCATGAACCAGCATTACAGTAAACAGAAACATATGAAAAAGCATTATAATAAACAAAATATATGAACTAGTATTAAAATACGAATAGTAAAATAGTAACACATATAAATTAGCATTATACTAAACTAAATCCTAACAAACTAGCATTATAGTATGGTAAAAACACAGGGACTAGCATTACAATAAGGTAAAAACAGAGGGACCAGTATTGCAGTAATGTAAATACACAAGCACTAGCCTTACAGATATGTAAGAACAGAGGGACTAACATTATAGTAATGTTAAAAACACAGAGATTAGCACTGTATTGATGTAAAAACACAGAGATTAGTGCTGTATTCATGTAAAAATACAGAGATTAGCACTGTATTCATGTAAAAAACACTGTACACCGCACTAAGCTGCATCAGTCACTTTTATATTATGGAACTCGTTTTGCTGCCAATATTGCTGCTACACTACACAATAGTTAACAGTTTACAGCCTGTGTTCTGTGTATTTATTGTCTTGCACTTGTCTCACACTGTTGTGTATTTGCACTTTATGTAGTCCTGCGTACTGTTCTGTGTTGCACCATGGTCCTGAAGAAACAACTTGACTTGACTTGACTTGAAAACACACGAATTAGCATTGTAGTATTGTAAAAACACAGAGACTAGCTTTATAAAAATGTAAAAACACAGGAACTAGCATTATAGTAATGTAAAAACACAGGGATCAGCTTTACAGTAATGTAAAAACACGGGGATTAGCTTTACAATAATGTAATAACACTGGGATTAGCTTTACAATAATGTAATAACACTGGGATTAGCTTTACAGTAATGTAAAAACATGGGGATTAGCTTTACAGTAATGTAAAAACACAGGGACTAGCATTATAGTAATGTAAAAACACAGGGATTAGCTTTATAGTAATGTAAAAACACGGGGACTAGCATTATAGTAATGTAAAAACACAGGGATCATCTTTACAGTAATGTAAAAACACAGGGATTAACTTTACAGTAATGTAACAACACTGGGATTAGCTTTACAGTAATGTAAAAACACGGGGATTAGCTTTACAATAATATAATGACACAGGGATTAGCTTTACAGTAATGTAAAAACACAAGGATTAGCTTTATAGTAATGTACAAACACAGGGACTAGCATTATAGTAATGTAAAACACAGGGACTAACATTATAGTAATGTAAAAACACAGGAATTAGCTTTATAGTAATGTAAAAACATGGGAATTAGCTTTACAGTAATGTAAAAACACAGAGACTAGCATTATAGTAATGTAAAAACACAGGGACTAGCATTATAGTAATGTAAAAACACAGGGATTAGCTTTATAGTAATGTAAAACACAGGGACTAGCATTATAGTAATGTAAAAACACAGGAACTAGCTTTATAGTAAATTAAAACTACATAAACATTTGTTACATCTGTGTACACTTCCATCTGGTTTGAGGTTAGTCTATAAAAAGCCCTATAAACATGCTAACCCACAAACTAGCTTTACGGCAAACAGGCTAACCTAACTACCAGAATTATATTAGACATCATGAAAAAAACAATTCACAAACTAGCTTTATAACACAGTTTAGCACATGACATAGATATATATAGGCTTAAATAATGAGCATTATAGTAAACACAATAATACAACAATTAGCTTTATAGTAAATAGGCTAACCAACCAACTGTCATTCTAATACAGTGCCTAGCATTACAATAACCTGGCTAATCACAAACTAGCACTTATAGCAAACAGGCTAACCGATGACCTAGCATTATAATAAAGAGGTTCAACATGAATTAGCAGTATATTGAGCTAAAAGACATTTTTACTGTAAATAAACTGTCCATTTTAAACTTAATTAACTGGTGGTGCAATTTTTTCTTGATGCAGTGTTGACTAGTGAACTAAATAAGCAGAATTATTAGTCTATGATGGCTCACTGTCAGTGTACTGTCTGTTCTGTGTATGACTAATTTAATAAGAGATGCTAGCTCAGGTGCTTCTCTAAAATGTAATAAATTTTGGAGCCAGTGGATTAAGAGCCACTTCATCCTCCCAAACATAGCTAGCATTTTCATTTCAAGTGAATTAATTAAATCCGTATAATCATTGCATTGTTTATTTCATATCTGTTCTTTTATTGAAGAACACAGTGTTAGTAGAAGAGCAATGGATTATTTCTTTCGTTGCCCGAGGGAGGTTTGCTGTGCTGTGAGCCGCATGTGCTTTCTTTCACTGTTACACAATCATCCTTGCAAGTCCTTGCATGATCCAGAAGGTTGTTACGCAATGTTATAGTGTGTGTGTGTGTGTGTGTGTGTGTGTGTGTGTGTGTGTGTGTGTGTACGCTCTGCTAATGCTTTTTTAAAACAATTTTTTACATACATCCCAAAGGTTTGTCAGCGAGTTAATGTTTTTTTTGTTTGTGTTTTTTTGTGTTTTTTATTTATTTATTTATTTTTTTATTTTTTTAAATTTTTTTTGTGTATTTCACATGGCCAACAACTTACAGCATTCAAATGATAATCTGTGTTTTGAAACAAAGTCTATTTTAATTACCTACTCATTTCAAACACACCATTATATAAAACCCCGGACTAGCTTCATAGTAATGTAAAAACACAGCAATTAGCATTGCAGTAATGTGAAAACACAAGGACTAGCTTTATAGTAGTGTAAAAACACAGAGACTAGCATTGTAGTAATGTAAAAACACAGTGACTAGCATTGTAGTAATGTAAAAACACAGTGACTAGCATTGTAGTAATGTAAAAACACAGTGACTAGCATTGTAGTAATGTAAAAACACAGAGACTAGTGCATTGTAGTAATGTAAAAACACAGAGACTAGCATTGTAGTAATGTAAAAACAGTGACTAGCATTGTAGTAATGTAAAAACACAGAGACTAGCATTGTAGTAATGTAAAAACACAGAGACTAGCATTGTAGTAATGTAAAAACACAGACTAGCATTGTAGTAATGTAAAAACACAGAGACTAGCATTGTAGTAATGTAAAAACACCGAGACTAGCATTGTAGTAATGTAAAAACAGTGACTAGCATTGTAGTAATGTAAAAACACAGAGACTAGCATTGTAGTAATGTAACAACACAGAGACTAGCATTGTAGTAATGTAAAAACACAGAGACTAGCATTGTAGTAATGTAAAAACACAGAGACTAGCATTGTAGTAATGTAAAAACACAGAGACTAGCATTGTAGTAATGTAAAAACACAGAGACTAGCATTGTAGTAATGTAAAAACACAGAGACTAGTGCATTGTAGTAATGTAAAAACACAGAGACTAGCATTGTAGTAATGTAAAAACAGTGACTAGCATTGTAGTAATGTAAAAACACAGAGACTAGCATTGTAGTAATGTAAAAACACAGAGACTAGCATTGTAGTAATGTAAAAACACAGAGACTAGCATTGTAGTAATGTAAAAACACAGAGACTAGCATTGTAGTAATGTAAAAACACCGAGACTAGCATTGTAGTAATGTAAAAACACAGAGACTAGCATTGTAGTAATGTAAAAACACAGAGACTAGCATTGTAGTAATGTAACAACACAGAGACTACTAGCATTGTAGTAATGTAAAAACACAGAGACTAGCATTGTAGTAATGTAAAAACACAGAGACTAGCATTGTAGTAATGTAAAAACACAGAGACTAGCATTGTAGTAATGTAAAAACACAGAGACTAGCATTGTAGTAATGTAAAAACAGAGACTAGCATGACTAATATAATTACTAATATTTCATTACTAATATTTCATAACAGACAGTGGTGTTCCTTTTGGTGGAAAGTGATTCTGGTTTCAAGATGGCTGCTATGACTGTTTTTAGCTCTATGGTTGCTGTGTTCATAGATAACAGTGTGTTTGTAGAGTCAGAAACCACATAAGTAAGTCTGCATACTGATTGCTGAACAACTTCCCAGAGCTGTGAATTCCCGTAGATGAATGGTGATGATTTGGGTATTGCAGTTTACACAGTGCAAATTCACTGGTTGAAATGGTTTTGTTTTTGGTTTCTTTTTGTGTCACTTACAAACCCCAATATCTCCTACAGTTGAACCATCTCCTTTCTTCAGACTTTTCTCTCCTCTTCCCAGTAATTAATATGATTATTCAATGTATGAGATGAGAGCAGCGATGTTTAAACGTGCTCTGTTGACCCACTAATAAGTTTTAGAGATTGTGAGGAATCAGGGTTTGTCCTCGCTAAAAATTAGGCCACACACCCTAGACAGCTAGCTAGCTCAGCACTAATTTGAATGGGATACTGAAAAAAAGTCCTTTTAACAGTTTCACACATACATTATTATGAAATACTGTCAAGTGAAAGTAGAAATGGGTACAAAGATGACTGCTGAGGCTACGTCCACGTTAATCCGGATTCATCTGAAAATGCATCTTTTTCTCTTATGTTTTGGTTTTCGGTCCACACTGAGACGGCGTTTTTGAAAATGCTCTCCCACGTGGACAAATTTGAAAACGGCATTTTCGCGTTGTAGCGTGTACCGAGAAAACGGAGATATTCAAAAACAATGACGTATTTTTACTCACGTAACGCACTCATGTGACCCATTCGACTCAACACAAACAAGATGGTGGACGATGTTGTACTGCAGTTGTTGTGCCTGCTATCTAGTTTGATAGCGTTCTTAAAGATTAACATCACTTTGTACAACCTTCAGATTGCAGTTTTAATTAAACGCCACCTTCTTACTTTTTTCCCGTATGTGCAGTTTAGGGATGTAAGCATTTTTCAGTGTGGAAGAGCAATTTTTTGGAAAACAGTGTAGTGGAGAGCGTTTTATGAAAATGCAGTTTTAAGATCTATCTGGATTAATGTGGACGTAGCCTAAAATTAGTAGTCTAGTAAGTTAATAGCTATCAAATGAAAGTAGAAATGGGTACAAATGGGTCCAAAGACGACTGCTGAGGCTATGTCCAATGCTTTTTTCCCCTACGTTTTGGCCTCCCGTCCACACTGAGACGGCGTTTTTGTCCCGCGAAAACTGAGCTTTCCGAAAATGCTCTCCCAAGTAGTTAAATTTGAAAACGGCATTTTTGCCTTGCCTTGCCGTGTTGACTGAGAAAACAGAGATATTCGCAAACAATGACGTATTTTCAGTCATGTAACTCTTTCAACTCAAAACAAACAAGATGGTGGACGATGTTGTACTGCTGTTGTTGTGCTTGCTATCCAGTTTGATAGCGTTGTTAAAGATTAATGTCACTTTGTACAACCTTTAAATAAACGCCTGATTGAAATTACGCAGGCCAAAGCTTCTTACGTTTTTATGCATGCTCAGTATAGGAATGTAAGCGTTTTCAGACGTTTCAGTGTGGACGAGCAATTTTTGGTAAACCTTTGAAAACGCCAGAGTAGACGGAGAGCATTTTAATACGTAAATGCAGTCTTCGGATCTTTCCGGAATTAATATGGACGCAGCCTGAGAAATACTGTACCTGTCATGTGTAAACTGGGTAAAGTTTGTGTAAAGTTTTTTTTTTAAAAAGTCTTTTTAATACAGAAGTTCTAATCAAGACAGAAATCCCTGAGGCATGTGCTGCATCTGTGACGGTCAGCATCGTTGGATTAGGAATTAGGAAGGAATCAGGATAAAGGTTTAAATAAAATTAGAGTGGCAAAAAAAAGTGGAGGTGATTTACATCATATATTTTTCTAAAAACAATTTAACCCTTAAATTAACAGCTCACGCGCATGGGCACCATACATAAAAGGGTTAAAGGATGACATTAGGAGTGTCTGAGACAAACCACAAATTCACACCGGATATATTACATCAAGCATCTGATCAAGACCTGAGTCAGTCCACACCAGACCGGTGTGTCCGGAGCAACAGCCTGCTTTGATTTTAGTCTGTTTTGGCAACTCCGTCATTCGATTATCAGTGATACGATGATGTATATGGTGATGTTGTCTGTTTTGAGAGAGATAGTAGCTATTTAATGGTTAATAATTAATGGAATATGCCTAGCTCGAGAGCTACCTAATTAGGTTGTATCACTGCCTCCGAGAGCTCCAATTCCCATCATCCCCTGCCGACAACCACGACTCCCGTGCACTAATTGCACTCACCTTTCGCTCATTACTTCCTTAGTTCCCTGTACAAATATCCCTCCGTATGTAACTCACATTACTGAACAGGGTTATACACTAATTAATAAGAACATGATAGGGAAATCTGCTCCGTGCTTCATCATAGTAGGTGCATAGCTACTTAAGTTTTTGCCAAACTGTCATGAAGAGGATGCTAATACAACTTTTTTTTAGTCTTGTTTACTATCAAGCCTACATTACTAACCACTATCACAAAACCACTCACCTAAAAATATATTTATTTCATTGTATATTCAATAGTTTTACAAGTTTGGGCTATGTGTCCTCTGGAATGTATGTGGCATTGCGTGTCATGCATAAAATTGAAACCGATACTCGAAACTGATGTGAAAGGAGACAGTGTGAAAGTGAACAGTCTGTATATTTGTATTTATTTTATTTCCTCATGTTGGCGTATCATAGTGTTGAAACACTTTGCTTCTGCAGCTACAGCTTGTCCAATCATGACATCTTTATAGGTTATGATTTTGAAAAGTGCACTGTGTACAGAAAGTGTGCCTTTGTGATTTCGATTCGTCACTCATGCACAAGTGAAAAACAAAAACAGCATGCCGCGCGGGCATTTGGTGTGTGGATCGAAACGTCTGTTAAATTAAAATGGAATTTTAATGGAACTGAGGTCTGGTTGTGACCCTCTTTAGCTGCGTTATCCTCTGATTGGGTCAAGCTTTCAGTCTCAGACCTTGCAGTGCATGTCTGATTGCAAGTGTGAAAAGTTCAACACACTTGAACTGTAGCAAAGGATATTTTTATTCCCAGATGAAATGCTTGCAGCTCTACAGTTCAGTTAAACACTCATACACTCCTGTATCAATCTAATTAAGTTCACAGGATCATAGACAGATGAAGTTTTTCATAACAGACCCTTGAATAATAATACAAAGGTTATATTTGGATGAGCCTGAGTTGCTCCAAGGGTTGCTGGCGTGATTTACTGGCCAACTATTTCTATCCACGTTGCCAATATTTCTCTTTTTCTATCCACCCCTGAGAAAATTTCTGCTCAAGATATGTACAGTTCAGGCAGATGTTCCCACTTGTATTAGAAAGCATTTTTTTTTGGAGCTGGAAGATTTTGACGTTCTTCTAAACAGGAGGAAGGTTCAGCAGGGGAATAAGAGAGGAACCCGTTCAAATAAGACAGTGGAGAACAGAAAGATGGAAGCTTAGGGAGAGTCAAAGTTTGAGCAGCAGTGGTTTATCCTGACTCCTCACTGGGGAGCTCATTAGCAGGTCAGGGAGAATTAAGTGGATTGGAAGGATGCGATGATACAGGCTGATTAACCAGACTGTTATAATGACCGCTAAAGGATGTTATCACACTCTATATTCACAGCCCCTCTTAAGGGTGTTGCCAATTTTTTGACATCCTGTGGGAAGTGGTTACAAGGCAGCCGGAATACAGGCGTTTTTAAAAACTTTCCAACATTGCAGTGTAACTAAAAATAACAAATTGTGTATTTTTGGGACATTCGGTGGTACGTGCTGTCGAACAAGCATCTCTTGATTTTTATGTCCCCAAAGCTCCAGCTAGGCCTGTCACGATAAATACTCTTGTTGGACGATATATCCTCCCAGAAATAATTGCGATAAACGATATTATTGTCATTTTAAGACCATTTTATTCCACTGATATAATGATAATATAATAGTATAATAATGCAAGTACACTCTTTCAAAGAGTAATGAACTTTTTTTTCATTCTTAAGAATATTCAGACATTGGAATTGGAATGTCAAAAAAAAATTAAATATCCTAAATAAATAAAACATACGCACAACCAAAACAATAAATAAAATGGGCTGTAATACAATATTGTGAATTCTTTACGCTTTAGTTATTCATCGTCCGTGTTTTAGTGCCTTGTTACAGAAGGAACATATTCACAACGTGACTTACCATTCTACCTAGCGCTTCACTTAAGTTATTTGTTGTAATATTGCATTTATGTTGTGTATATGTCTGATTAATCTCATATGTGTATAGGATGTGTTTGGGTGAGTTAATTAACCTGATAGTAAAGCGCGTCAGTTTACCGCTGTTCATTCACTGTTCAGCTTCAGCTCACGCAGCTTAAGCAGGTCAACATTATTCAACTTTCTGGATTTAATGCATTGTTCATATCTTGCATGTCATTTTTTGGTGGGGGTAGACTCTCAGTGGTTAAGACGCTGGACTTCTGATCGGAAGGTCGTGAGGCCCTTAACCCTCAACTGCTCAGATGAGATAAATAATAAAAAAATTAGATAAGTCGCTTTGGATAAGGTTGTCTCCCAAATCGGTCCGTACAGGATTTCAGGAGGATTTCAGATTACAGGAGTTTTTTTGTGATCTGTTGCAGCCAAAAATGCTTGATTTTGCTGCAGTTTTTTTTTCAAAACTTTTGCAATTGCACGAAATAGTTTTGCACAGCCTTTCACAGTGATGTTTGTTGGTAAATGAGACCTTTTACCTGTACTCATGTTCCACACGTGACTCGACGAGGGCTTTGGCTGAATACACGTTGTGATGACCCGCAGAGTTTTCTTTTAAGTGTTCCAAAGTCACGATTGAAATCTAAAGGAGATCATACCTTCTCTGTTGCAGCTCCCAGTCTCTTGAACACCCTCCTGGTCCACATTAGATCTCGTGAATCTTTTAAATCGCTGTTGAAGACTCATCTTTACTCTGCTGCGTATAAAAGTCCTTAAATGTATTGTTTTTGGTGTTCAAGTGTTACATTGTATGTGGTTAAATGTGTGTGTATGGTAACTTTGAGTATAAAGCACTTTGGTCGAGTCATGTCGTTTTAAATGTGTTTTAAAAATAAACTGTGATTGTGATTGATTGATTTACTTCTTGCTCTTCTTCCATTTTATCTCCATGTTATTGCTGCAGTTCTTGGTTAAATGTCACACTGTGTTTCCATCCAATTTTGTGATTGACCTTGTTGGAAAAACAAACTGACGATACACACCTGTCCTGCATTCATTTACAGTCGTCTGGATGTGAAGGTTTTATCATGCAGGAGACACGCAAATATTTTATTACACCTCATGACATTAAGACAATCAAACGAGAGTAATGTTGGATCAGAGTTAAGTGATAAGTGAGGAAATGATAACAGATGTCGGTGGCACACTCAGATTAGTGGAACTGAGTGTGTGTGTGTGTGTGTGTGCGTGTGTGTCTGAGTGACTGACTCACTCACATTCTCATTTGTCTGTTGTGAGTCAGTCAGCCGTGCTGAGCCGATTTTTATTTTTTTATTTTTATAAGCTACCTGTGAAATGAAGGAACATGTTTACATCGCTCATTTATGTGAGGTGTGAAATTGTTGCACATGATGTTCAGAAGGGATTTAGGAAAAATATTATAGCGTATATATTAGACCCTATTTATATTAGAGGGTGAAAATATTATATTCAAAAAACAGCCACAGGCATCAGTTCAGGTCTAGAGGCATGCATTTCTGGGCAGCAAGATAAGGGCTGTCTCATTCAGAAGGTCGTTAAACAAGGCTGGGAAATTATGATATGAGAATGTAAAATTAGAACATGCCTACAAACACACACACACACTGTTGTATTACTATCTTTGTGAGGCATTTCCATTGGCTTATAGCTGTCTTTTTTGTCTCTTTTTATTCTTTTATGAAAAAGTGTTAAAAATAATTTTACAAATGAAAGTCTATCTATCTATCTATCTATCTATCTATCTATCTATCTATCTATCTATCTATCTATCTATCTATCTACCTGTTTATCCATCTCTCTGTATGTCAGTCTGTCTATTTGTCGATCCATCTGTCTGTTGGTCTCGCCCTCTCTCTCTCTCTCTCTCTCTCTCTCTCTCTGTCTGTTTGTCTGTCTGTCTGTCTGTCTGTCTCTCTCTCGTTCTCTCTATCTGCGTGTCTGTCTGTCTCTTTCGCTCTCTCTCTCTCTATCTGTCTGTCTGTCTGTCTCTCTCGCTCTCTCTATCTGTCTGTCTGTCTCTCTCTCACTCTCTCTCTCTATCTGCGTGTCTGTCTGTCTCTCTCGCTCTCTCTCTCTCTATCTGTCTGTCTGTCTGTCTGTCACACTAAATGTGTGTTTTAGTAAACTGTTTTCCTGATTTTAGTGTGATGTGGCTCATTATGTGTGTGTGTGTGTGTGTGTGTGTGTGTGTGTGTGTGTGTGTGTGTGTGTCTTTGTTCTGCAGTTGCTGTGGGCAGTATGGGACAGCACCTGGGAAAACGTGAGACATTGCCTGAGTCCAAGGTACAACACACACACACAGACACACACACACACAGACACACACACGCGCACACACACACACACACACACACACACACACACACACACAGTTGACTATTCTCCTGCATATTCATATCTCAATTGATTCTGAATTGCACATATAATGATACACTGTATAGGATATAGACAACATATTTTTACATACCCTATGTAGTGCACTTAGAGTATATAAGGAGTGCGCAGCTATATCCCAAATGACAAATGATAAAAGTGCACTGTCTAAAGTGTAGGAGAAGGCACTTGTTGGTTCAGGACACTTTCTAAGTGTAAAAACTATCTTCTATCACACTTATGTAGTGCACTTACAGAGGGGGTAGAGAGCTGTATCCTGAATGGAAGTGTAAAGCACTACAGAGGCCAGATGCCATTATTTTATACCCTATTTAGTGCGCTTAAGGATTGCGGAGTTGAACTCCAAATATCATGTAGTGCTCTTTCCCTCTGTCTCTCTGTCTCACTGCCTGCTTTGTGTTTTTCTGTCTTGTTCTTTCTCTGTCTCACTCTTTTTCTTGCTCTCTCGTTGTCTTTCCGTCTCACACTCTGTCTGTCTTTCTGTCTCACTGTCTCTCTGTCTCACTTTTTGTCTCTCTCCCCAGTCATCATATGGAGTGATAATGATCTGGGTTTCTTTCGTTCACTCAGGTACTCAGGTTGACGTCTCTAGTCTGAGAGACACCATGTTGCTAGGCAGTGTGCTATTAGTGTGTGTGTGTGTGTGTGTGTGTGTGTGTGTGTGTGTGTGTGTGTGTGTGTGTGTGTGTGTGTGTGTGTTATTTACCGAGATCTGACTAAGAGCTGTGGGAAGTTTAGTCTGCATGGTCTGTGAACACACACACACACACACACACACACACACACACACACACACACACACACACACACACACACATAGCCCTGGCTCCAGTGTTCTAGGTTGCCATGGAAATTCGAGATGCTTCTGTGTCTTTGCTGACTACACATGCGCGTGCACACGTACACACACACACACACACACACACACACGATATTATAGCTTGTATATGTAACAATCTCAGTGTTCAAGTGGTAGTCAAGTCTTCTTGTGTTGTTGCTAGGCAACAGGCAACTATTTTGTTGCTTGGCAAAGGGTAAATATGGATGTAGAATGACTTCTCGCTGTTGGTGGACATTTCGCTAGCTAGCATGTAGCAGTTAGGTCCTTTATTTAGACAGTGTGAAGGCACAGAACAGAACGAGTAATAAAGCTTCCATGGGTTCCGCTTTATAGCGTCAGCATTGTGTTCTGAGGAAATTTTGACTGGCCACAAGAGCCGAAGCTCCCAGTAAACATGACGAACACACGAAGAGCTGTACATGTAACATTATTTCAGAACTCTTAAACTTGCAAGGTTACTCCAACTATTTAAAACCCACCCGAGGGTGTTAGCAACTCATAATTATGTCATTTTCAACATTAGTACGTTCGAGCTACAAAGTAGGAAAGAAACATGGGCTCCTTCATGTCTTTATTTTGTTTTAGCAACAATCTAGCCAGCTAATTCTGAGTTACGAGCTTCAGTCAAACACGGCTTAAGCTACAGAAATTTGTTTACAGATTCATGCATGGATGCATACTGGATATATGCTATCATAGCTACACACACACACACACAAACACACACACACACACACACACACACACACACACACCCACACACACACACCAAGTTACAGAACGTGGTGCAAATTATTATTTAGTCTTTAACCCATTTATCAGAAGTTTAGAGATAGAAAAAAAAACAAGAATCAAAACAAAGAACAGAGCAGAAACCAGAATTGTAACCAAAACAGAACAAGAAACAGAATCAGAGCTAGAACTGGAAGGTTCAGCTAAACCAGAACGAAAACTAACCACAAACAGAGAACACAAAACACGGAAACCTCTTTCAAATCTGAAGTAGAAGCAGGAACAAAACTAAAACAAGAACTAGAAACACAACAAGAACCAGCGTTAGAACAGAGCTAGAATCAGGACCACCACTAGCACCAGAACTAGAGCCAGGAAGATTCAAGAACCAAAATCTGATCAGGATTAGAACCAGAACAAGACAAAAAAAAGAAAAAGAAACTAACAACAACAAGAAAAGACAGACACCCCTAACACCCATTGAGTAAGATCAGATCACTCATGTGGTTCTTCCTGACACACACACACACACACACACACACACATCACAAATTATATGATTTGAAGCAGATCAGTCTAGGTTCACATTAGTGAGTCTCCTTATACATAAATTTACACTTTAACTCAGGAGCTCGCACAGGATCCAAGCATTTTTTCTGATTTTTCTGATTACCGGTTCATCTAATCACGGAGCACTACGCTCATGTAATTATGTTGGAAATCCATCGCTAATGAGCTTCATTAACGCATTTCCACCAATACTGATCACATATATTAGGTGATGTAGCTACGCTGACTTAATCTAAGTTCAATTTCTCTCTCTTCTGAGTTCTCTCAGTAGACTTACACAACACAAAGGTAGCTGTATCTCTTAACATGAGTTTTGAGTGGGAATGTTGCTGTATATCTAAATGAACGCTCTGATTAATTTAATACCGTTACCCAGACTGATACCTGATACCAGTATTGGAATGGATACATACCTCAATATCTATCTATCTATCTATCTATCTATCTATCTATCTATATATATATATATATATATATATATATATATATATATATATATATATATATATATGCAGTATCTCACAAAAGTGAGTACACCCCTCACATTTTTGTAAATATTTTATTATATCTATTCATGGGACAACACTGAAGAAATGACACTTTGCTACAATGTAAAGTAGTAAGTGTACAGCTTGTATAACAGTGTAAATTTGCTGTCCCCTCAAAATAACTCAACACACAGCCATTAATGTCTAAACCGCTGGCAACAAAAGTGAGTACACCCCTAAGTGAAAATGTCCAAATTGGGCCCAATTAGCCATTTTCCCTCCCTGGTATCATGTGACTCATTAGTGTTACAAGGTCTCAGGTGTGAATGGGGAGCAGGTGTGTTAAGTTTGGTGTTATCGCTCTCACACTCTCTCATACTGGTCACTGGAAGTTCAACATGGCACCTCATGGCAAAGAACTCTCTGAGGATCTGAAAAAAAGAATTGTTGCTCTACATAAAGATGGCCTAGGCTATAAGAAGTTTGCCAACACCCTGAAACTGAGCTGCAGCACGGTGGCCAAGACCATACAGCGGTTTAACAGGACAGGTTTCACTCAGAACAGGCCTCGCCATGGTCAACCAAAGAAGTTGAGTGCACGTGCTCAGCATCATATCCAGAGGTTGGCTTTGCAGAATAGACGTATGAGTGCTGCCAGCATTGCTGCAGAGGTTGAAGGGGTGGGGGGTCAGCCTGTCAGTGCTCAGACCATACGCCGCACACTGCATCAAATTGGTCTGCGTGGCTGCCGTCCCAGAAGGAAGCCTCTTCTAAAGATGATGCACAAGAAAGCCCTCAAACAGTTTGCTGAAGACAAGCAGACTAAGGACATGGATTACTGGAACCATGTCCTGTGGTCTGATGAGACCAAGATAAACTTATTTGGTTCAGATGGTGTCAAGCATGTGGCGGCAGCCAGGTGAGGAGTACAAAGAGAAGTGTGTCTTGCCTACAGTCAAGCATGGTGGTGGGAGTGTCATGGTCTGGGGTTGCATGAGTGCTGCCGGCACTGGGGAGCTATAGTTCATTGAGGGAACCATGAATGCCAACATGTACTGTGACTTACTGAAGCAGAGCATGATCCCTTCCCTTTGGAAACTGGGCCGCAGGGCAGTATTCAAACATGATAACGACCCCAAACACACCTCCAAGACGACCACTGCCTTGCTAAAGAAGTTGAGGGTAAAGGTGATGGACTGGACAAGCATGTCTCCAGACCTAAACCCTATTGAGCATCTGTGGGGCATCCTCAAACGGAAGGTGGAGGAGCGCAAGGTCTCTAACATCCACCAGCTCTGTGATGTCGTCATGGAGGAGTGGAAGAGCACTCCAGTGGCAACCTGTGAAGCTCTGGTGAACTCCATGCCCAACAGGGTTAAGGCAGTGCTGGAAAATAATGGTGGCCACACAAAATATTGACACTTTGGGCCCAATTTGGACATTTTCACTTAGGGGTGTACTCACTTTTGTTGCCAGCGGTTTAGACATTAATGGCTGTGTGTTGAGTTATTTTGAGGGGACAGCAAATTTACACTGTTATACAAGCTGTACACTCACTACTTTACATTGTAGCAAAGTGTCATTTCTTCAGTGTTGTCCCATGAAAAGATATAATGAAAATATTTACAAAAATGTGAGGGGTGTACTCACTTTTGTGAGATACTGTATATACATACAGTAATAAATGAAACAATGTCAATATTTGGTGTGGTGACCCTTTGTTTAAAAAAAAAAAAAAAATAGTAATCTCAAACACAATTTGTGCAGTTTTATAAGGAAATGAGCTGGTAAGTTTTATTGAGCATCTTGCAGAACCAGACACAGTTCTTCTGGAGACTTTGACTTTCCCACTTGCTTCTTATTTTTGCAGCGAAACCCAGCAGCCTTCATTGTGTTTTTTGTCTGAAAAGTGTCTCTTACGTAATATGCTGCTTTCTCTAATGACATGCAAACATTTTTCTGTAACATTTAATTTTGTGCTTGAAAACTAATTTTTTGGGAATCTAAAATGTTTTTTGTACTGACTTGATAATGTAGAAGTATTAAAATAAAAAATTTAAAAAAACAATTAAAGATGGCAATTGAAGCAAAACATTCTGGAAACTGTTCTCTGCGAAAATAGGAAGAGGAGCTACTACAGCATCTTCCTACACTATAAGTAACCTGATAGAACGTTATGATGTTTATACAGTATCCTGAGTAGAGAGTGGAAAGATGGCCGACCTGATCACGCAAAGCAGTTAAATGGGCGCAAGGTGGCTGAATTGCGAGCAAGCAAAGGTATTCGCGAATGTGAAGCAGTGAAGTGAGCACACAGGGAAACTGTCATGCTTTAGAGAGAGCACTTCAGTTCTGCGAGCACTGAGATACTCAAGGTGTACTGTATGTCATGTTGAAACTGTGTGTGTGTGTGTGTGTGTTTTTTTCAGACTCTGTCAGACCCAGAATCTAGAACCACAGCGGATGCCGACTCTCAGGACGAGGTCTTTGGTAAGAGCTTTATTTTTTTGGTGCTTTCTTTTGTTTGTTTCTTTGTACTTTTTGAGATGTTCTCTTAAGGTGGTCTTGGCTCTTGAAGATGTGGCATAATGAATCCTCACAGCTCTGAGTCACGCCAGCGTGTTTGTGAGGCCTCATCCACTACACTCGGAGAACAAAGAACACACGCTTTCTTCACCATGATGAAAGACCCGCTCCGCTGTTATTTTCACTGAGCTCTGAATCTAAAACGGGATGTGACAAAGTATCAGTGTCTTACCATAGTAACGACAGCTGAAATAGTTATAGACAGGCAGATAGATGTGGAGATATCGAAAATGTAGAAGGAAAACACTAATTTAGTATTTTTAGCTCAGTTTAGTTAGTAAATCTAAGCAGCATTTGCATTATGGCCCTCTCCTCAGGTGAGGTTGAGATGCTCCAAGAATATAGTTATTTGTCTATAGAAGGGGTTTATAAACTTTTCGCAACCCCTTTATCTGAAAAAAATAAAAATAAAAATAAAAAATAAAATCCACAGGCCCATTCAGTGCAGATTTATTTTGAACTATTCAAATATTAGGCTCAAGACTAGATTTCTGAGCTGGGAAAAATGGTCCAAGCTTCTTACTGAATGTATTAATATTTAATTATTGAAAAATATATAGCAAGCCAGAGTCTGCTGATGATTTTATCCTAACCCATAGCAGGAACTACAAAAGAAAATTACACTGTGTCACTGGTAACACCAAAAACATAACGTGTTTTTTTTTGTCCCCCCTCCTGACATTTCCTTTTTATACTGCAGACGCTTATTTTCAAGAAACGGGCTACGTCCCAAATCTCAGCACTGAACACTGAATAGTTCACCACTGTAAGTACTGATAATAGGGCGTAGGTGGCATGGTGTAGACATTTATTAATATGGATTTGGTACATAGCGATGATGAGACACATACCCAACCAGTCACACTCTATTTTCTCCCCTCATTTTATAAACAACATGCAGTCAGAAGCCACTGATTGTTAGGGTGCCCCCTGGTGGCCAAGGAGCCCTAAGCAGGTCACTTATGTAGCTTATTATATATACATAGATATAGATATAAATTGAGATAACCATTGTGTTAAAGTAACAGTATGGCTTCATTTTGTTTTTTGTTTTTCTTTAGATCTTTTTGGAGGGTTATTTGGTAGGTCAAACCCTCCATCATATAACTGAAATATACGGTGAGATACAGTGAACAGGAGAAATCAGTTTCATAATGCATTAGTGATAACTGAATGCTGGACACCACATATATGTGTGTGTGTGTGTGTGTGTGTGTGAGAGAGAGAGAGAGAGAGAGAGGGAATGCACTCCCTGCTAACGGTTAATGGATGTTTAATAGCGTTTAAAGATGCCTGATCTGATGTGTGTTTGCTCAGAGATGCTAACTAAGCAAACACACACACACCCACCCCAACACACACACAGTGTAAAACTGTTGACACAAGGACAACAGATCTGACATCAGAGTTAATACACTGAAAAAGAAAGAAAGAAAGAAAAAGAGAGAAATAAAACGCTGAAAACGAAAGAATCGGGAACTAGATTAACTGGCTGGATTAGAGATACTTTAAATTTAACTCGAGCCCTGCCAATGTTGACCCAAGGAATGGAATCTGGGCCGTTTCTGATCCGATATGGAGTCTCGGTATGAGTAATGGACGTTTTGAGTTATGTTTTGGTCTATTACTCGGTTATTGGATGTTTAACGTACAGAGTCTGACATAAGGTGACCGATCGGTGCGCGACACTACAAAGTTACAAAGCCAGACATCGCAAAAGAGCGCCAGGTTCACACCACCACAACATTATCACAAAACATGAAAACCGAATCTGAAAGCAGACACAACAAATTGAATGTAAACAATAACAGAATTGTGTTTCCTCACAGCGACCTAAGCCGTCAACCAATCATAACAAATTAACAGTGTTAATGGGCGTACGATAATTCAGGTTGACTGGAAATGTTTGAAATAACATGATAGTAAGAACAGGAAAATGACATCTTACATTATAAAATCAGATCTGTGCTTCTTTTTCTCCTACTGTCACATCGATACCCCTGTGCACAGAGTGTAGCTAGCTGGCTTGTAGCTTTCAAACATTAACACTTAATCCTGATTGTTTAATTATGTTTGTTATCATAAGATGAATAAAATGTGATTAAACAAACAAAGGGACGCATTCATTTGACGTGTGGTGCGGTTAAATATGGAGGAATGACACTCTGTTGACCTTTTTTTAACATTATTAAAGCGCAATTACCGTGCTAAATAATATTATCCGGCAAGTATATAATCAGCCGCGCTGTGTGTGTGCTGTGTTAATCACCTACGAATAAGCATTTGGAACTCTTTCTCTTTTGGGATTCTATAAGTCTGCTGTGAGGACATCAACACTGGATCAGTATTATATCCAAAATCAGAAACTAAAACTAAACTAAAGCTATAACTAACAACTGACCAATTAGAACTCAATAATTAAAACATAAATCTCACAGAATGAGATCATTAAGGATCACAGTCTGTGTTTTATAATCTGCATGTAATTAGAGTTATGATGCAGCTGTGACCATTTTAGTGCTGTTCCGGGAATGTGAGTGTTTAAAGCAAGGTTACTGTGAGGGAATGAACACACACACACACACACACACACACACACACACACACACACACACACACACACACACACACAATTCTGTACCCTGCTGTCTAACTCTCTGCCTGTTTCTCTGCTTTTGTCTCTTTGCCTATTTCTCCCTCGTCAATCCAGTTCAATTCAATTTGACACAGTTTAATTGGGTTCAGTTCCGCATTAATGGTTCAGGTGTATCAGGTGCAATATTGCCAAACCATAAAAATGTTTTTTTTTTGTTCTTGTCTTATTTTCAGTCTGATTTAATTAAAGATAGATTGATTGGCATCACAGTTTCACTTGTCTTACTTGTTCCCTACTTCTCTGTCGTTCTGTCTCTCTCTCTCTCTCTCAGAAATACTCAGAGTGTAAATTGGTTTTCTATTGATCTGACTCTCATGGTAACTCGTGTGTGTGTGTGTGTGTGTGTGTGTGTGTGTGTGTGTGTGTGTGTGTGTGTGTGTGTGTGTGTGTGTGTGTGTGTGTGTGTATGTGTATGTGTGTGTGTGTGTGTGTGTGTGTGTGTGTAGGTGAGCTGTCCCTCCCGGTGCTACTTTCATTACAGACTGTTCAGGTTCAGACTTTTTTCGTAGATTATTTCAGTGAGAGGTGGGCTGTAGGCTTGTGGATTTAATACACCTTGTACCTTTGTAAATACAGTTCAATTAATTCATTTATCTTCAGTAACCACTAAGCATGTCTCTGACACATTAAGGGACCATACAGTGTGAGCATGTCACTGTCGCATTGAGGGATCGAGTCGTGCAGTGCGAGTATGTCATTGTCACATTGAGGGATCGAGTCGTGCAGTGTGAGTATGTCACTGTCGCATTGAGGGATCGAGTCGTGTAGTGTGAGCACCTCACTGTCGTATTGAGGGATCAAGTCGTGTAGTGCGAGCACCTCACTGTCGTGTTGAGGGATCGAGTCGTTCAGTGTGAGTATGTCACTGTCGTGTTGAGGGATCGAGTCATGTAGTGTGAAACCTCACTGTCGTATTGAGGGATCGAGTCGTGTAGTGTGAAACCTCACTGTCGTGTTGAGGGATCGAGTCATGTAGTGTGAGCACCTCACTGTCGTGTTGAGGGATCGAGTCATGTAGTGTGAGCACCTCACTGTCGTGTTGAGGGATCGAGTTGTGTAGTGTGAGTGTCACTGTACAACTCTCATTGTACAGTGTAAAACCCATTTTAATTGTATGTTCATCATGTTGTACATTATTACAGTAATTACAGTCTTGTGACTTGTTAAAATTGTTTAAAAAGGCCTTCCACAGGTGGATAAGAATATAACAGTATTTAACTCTATACACGTCTCTGCTCTCTACTCCGCACTAGAATCCATAGCTTATAGAAGATATATCTGTAGGGTTATATATGCATTTCCACGGAAAAGGACTTCTTTCTGAAGCCAACCGTCATCTCTTAATTACTGTGATTCTGACATAAGATGATTAGAATCCTAACATGCCCTCATTATGATTTTTCTCCTTCTGTTCTCCTTAATTTCATTCCTGATGCAGCAGATGCCTAGCTAACTAGGCAGCATTCGCTAGCTGCAGTTTTACTTGCTAATGTTGTCTATCCCAGAGGCACATTAATTTACAGCTTTCAGAGCACATTTGTAAACACTGATTGGTAAATGTCTGGCTGGAGGAATATTATTTACTTGTATTACGCTTTTAATTTTCTATTTGTGGTGTTTGTCTGAGTGCCCAGTGAGTCACGATTTTAGGAGGTTAAAGTGTTTTTCGCTTGTGAACCAGCTGTGTGTGTTTGTGCCGTGTGTGTGTGTCTCCGAACAGCACATACACACTGTTCTTTTTCCTCTGTTGCGTCAGGAGTGAAATGGAAGCGCATCATTTCTGCAATCAGACATCCATCTACTGTTACACACACACACACACACACACACACACACACACACACACACACACACACTAAACAAGAATAAACTCCAGCTCAGCTCCAGGTAGATAAGGACATACATAAGCGGGACAGATAAGGAGAGATGAGTAATGTAGCTTAGAAGTATACAGGTTGTAAACAGCGTGTGTGTCTTCGGTTGGAAACTTATTGGGCTGGAAGCGGTTTTCAAAGGATGGCAAACAAAAATCTGATGAGCTGAGAGATAATATTCCTGCACAGTCTGATCGTCCAGGCGTGAATATCCTGAATGCTGTAATTGGTTTGGTATCTAGGCTTCAGTAAAAATCCTACTTAACAGCATTTATATTATTACATATAAACTGCCATGTTATAAGAGGAATAAATCACTTAAAGACGTGCTGTTATTGGAAAATAATACATTTCTGGGTGGTTACAGTAACACTGCATCACGTCAGGTCAAATCACACCACCCTGTCGATGATTTTTTTTTTTTTTTTTTATAACAGCACACCCTGTGATGTTTTGTGATTTAACTAAGCACCAATTACAAATACGGTAAATATGGCAGTATCTGATTCTCTGCTTTGTTCTCATTGTTTTCTGAAAAGTAGGTCTCTGCGTGTCAGAACTCACATGCCATTCATTACACAGTACATTTTGGTTGTTGTTGTTTTGTTTTGTTTTTTTCCAAATTGAGTGCCTCATTTGCAGTCATGCTGAAAGCCTAATGAAGAAAATTGCATCCACTCGTGAAATCCCAAATGCACTACAACAGGTTCGCATCCAAACGATGTCTCCTGGTTGGTGATGTATTGCAGGCAATAAGGCACCATTCTTCTCATATCAGCTGGAAATACAGTTTTTCATTGTTTATATTTTTACAGAATAATGCTAACAATACAACTACAGGGTGTCTCAAAAGTCTCCGTACACACCATGTCACCATGTCGTTTGTGCCTTCATCAGTGGATGTTCGTGGACATTCATTTCTCTGTCGGTCTGCAACACTTCAAGTCTTTTTGAATTTGTTAATAAGTTTGGCAGCAGTGTCGAGTGTGATGTGCTTGACATGTTTCCTGTTAAAGTTCAACACAAACCTTGCGACAGCTTCCTGATCCAGCCACGATTTCAATACGTTCTTCTTTTGACAAAGGCATTCTTAAAGGCTATCCGAAAAATATATATACATATAATATGAACTAAATATGAAACATTTTAGAAGACATTTTGCTAAAAAGTGTTAATTTCCCCTAAGTATGGAGACTTTTGGGACACCCTGTATTTAAGATTAGCGCAAGTCCCTCAATTCATGATTAACACATGAGCAAGATGGTTCAGAGTAAGTACACTATGGTCTGTTCAGGAACTGTGCCATTGTGTAGATCGGAGGACACGGTCGAAGGTGAGAACCAGGTTCTGGAGGACTGAGAGCAAATCGAAAATTTCATTCAGTTTTGTCAGAATGATTGTCTTACGACTTATACACTAACTTCACTTATACAGTGCTGTGCAAAAGTTTTAGGCACCCTATTTTTTTTTTTTTTTTAGTACATACTTTGTTATAGATTTTTTATCTGATGACTTCTGCAGTATTAAGTCAGTACAAAAAACATTTTAGATTCCCAAGATTAGTTTTCTAGCACAAAATTAAATGTTACAGAAAAATGTTTGTATGTCATTAAAGAAAGCAGCATGTTACGTAAGAGACACTTTTCAGACAAAAAAACACGATGAAGGCTGCTGGGTTTTGCTGCAAAAATAAGAAGCGAGTGCGAAAGTCAAAGTCTCCAGAAGAACTGTGGCTGGTTCTGCAAGATGCTCAATAAAACTTACCAGCTTATAAAACTGCACAAGTTGTACTGGAGACTACTATTTTACTATTTTAATTTTTTTTTGTCACACCAAATATTGACTTTGTTTCATTTACTACTGTTTACTGCTCTTTACGGTATTTTTTTTCTTAATGTAGAAACATTTAATTTCATTATTTTGAAGGCATCTTTGCTCTACAGCATTTCTTTGCATGTGCCTAAAACTTTTGCACAGTACTGTATATTTATAAAAAAATTAAAAAATAAAAAGTTTAATAAGAAAAAACAGTGATATATAAAATCATATAAAAAGTTTTGTTTCTGCAGGGCAAAATGAAAAAACTAGCTGAGTGAAAATAACCACATGATAAAATTTAATCTATAATATACCATCTAAATAACAGCAGGGAAGCTGCTGTATATATTTTATATATATTTGGATATATTGCAGATGGCAGATTATCACAGTGCCTGTGATCTTGGCCCAGACACGGAGATAAGAGCAGGATCTCATAAACTATAATAAATGAATAAATCCAATAAATAAATAAATCCAATAAACAAATCAATAAATACAGTTTCTCCCTTTGGTGGGATTAAGAGCATGAGATGGGGAAAAATAGCCAATAAGTTAATCTTTTTTGTGTGCATTTCTCCAGATAGCTCGCACACACACATACACACCCACTGTAAACACACACACACACCTGCGCACACGCACAAGCACAGTGGTTTACTCATTTGCATCATCACTGATGATGTCAGTGAATTTC
This sequence comes from Cranoglanis bouderius, assembly GCA_023630585.1. Taxonomy (NCBI): domain Eukaryota; kingdom Metazoa; phylum Chordata; class Actinopteri; order Siluriformes; family Cranoglanididae; genus Cranoglanis; species Cranoglanis bouderius. Next base: position 5,390,462 of record CM042571.1, read on the forward strand.
CAGTTTAAAGAAAAGTTAACTTTTGAATTGGCATAACTGTGAAGGGGTGTGTGTGTGTGTGTGTGTGTGTGTGTGTGTGTGTGTGTGTGTGTGTGTGTGTGTGTGTGTGTGTGTGTGTGTGTGGCTGGCACTAGCTGGTACGGGCTCTGATTACGGCCTCACCACTGAAAAGCTTGTATTGTTGAGGGGGGTGTGTGTGTGTATGTGTGTGTGTGTGTGTGTGTGTGTGTGTGTGTGTGTGTGTGTGTGTGTGTGTGTGTGTGTGTGTGTGTGTTCTCCTCCTTCACACTATTGTTTTTTTCTCTCTCTTTTTCTCATTCTCAAGAAGAGAGCATATCAGTGACACCATCAGTGTAAACAGAACATTCAGCAAGGAAAAAAATTCAAATTTTGAAATGTCCATCATAACAGCTGTTAGAACTAACAAGAAAAAAAAATTAGTCTGTAAGACACTAATTAAAAGTAATGGAAAGTGTTATTTAAGCAGAAGTTTTTTTTTTTATGTTTAAAAAAAAAAAATAAAACTTTGCTTATTTGTTTTAAACTAAACGAGACAAATGGTGTCCTTCTGGTTACTGAGGTTAAGGGTGGGGTTAAATGTAGTTTTTGGCATACCATCAATTAGCTGCATTAATAATTATGTCCGTGGAAGGTCCTCATAAGGACAGTAAACCAGGTGTGTGTGTTGGGGGGGTTCTGAGTCCTTGAGCTCACGTCATTGGCTTTGACCATCTGGCAGGACAATTAGAGTGATTACTGTGTGTGTGTGTGTGTGCGTGTTTGGGTGGGTGGATGGATGGGTGGGTGTTTGTGCACACTTTCCATTACTCCTGTAATTGAAAGGACGTTGTGTGATAAATACAGGAGTGGTCAGTGTAGGAGAACGCACATGCACACACACACACACACACACACACACACACACACACTTTTGCTTTACTGTCCTTGTAAGGACCTTCCATTAACATAATTAAATCTAACTAACTAAATCAAACTTTAACCTTAACCTCACTACCCAAAGAAAACATTTTTGGCTCTTTTTTTTTTAACACAAGCTGCAATTTTTTATTTATTAAAAACACACACACACACACACACACACACACACAAAAAAAAAAAAAAAAATCTGGTTCCTCATTGGGAGCAGCCACATGTCCCCACAAGATAAAAACTGTCAGATCTGCCTACACATTTCTGTTAATGTTGTAAAGATATTATGATGTGTAATAAAAAAAAAGCAACAACAACAACAGTATTTTATGCTATTCAGTATGTCGCGCGTCGATTACATCAGTCATCACTACTACCGGGGTCCCCATGTGTCTCCGTTCACGGTACGAACATAAACCACTGTGGATCAACTTGAGATGATGTCAGATCCGTTGCAGGTCCGACTCTGGTATTCAGTGTCAGATCGTTGCAGTCCTGGAAACAGCTGTTAAAATGGTCTGATTGCTATCATTTAAGTACACGCACAGTATAGCACAGTCAATCTCACCCCCCAAGCTGGTATTTCAGAAATCTGCTATATTTTAGTTAGCAGAGCTAAAGCAGGCGGAGGTCAGCGGGTCGCATCCCCGATTCCATCTGAAGGCAGCAGAACAGAGAGTGAGTGTGCACTGGAGCGGTGGGAGGCGGCATGCTTGCCGTTCCACCGGCCCACCAGAGAGAGAGAGAGAGAGAGAGAGAGTCAGAAAGAGAGAGGGAGAGAGAAAAAAAGAGTGAGAGATGGAGATGGAGCCCACTTTCTGCATTCCTTTTCCTCTGTATCTCTGTTAATGTGGGTGCGTCCTGTTTGTCCTCTTTATCTTGTCCCTTATACAACTTTTCCACTTCCTGTTGAGACATTATTTCACATAGATAGACAGATTTTTTTTTTCTTCTCATCTATTCTAATTAATGAAATAACGAAATCTACTACAAATCATGTTCATTCCAAATATATTTAACAAGAAGCTCCAGGGACCCCGGTTTGATCCTGAGCACAGGTTATAGTCTGTACATGTTCTTCTCTGGATTTCTACCCACCTCTTGAAAACATGCCACTTAATGGACTGTCTACACTAAATTAGCCCTAGGTGGGAATGCGTGTGTGTGTGTGGTGCTTTGTGATGGACTGGCATCCCATCCAGGATGTATTCCCACCTCAGTCTAGTGTTCCTAAGATCCACTGCAACACTAACCAGGATAAAATGGTTACTGAAGATTAATGAATGAATGAATGAACACCAATTAGATAACTCTAATATTGTGTAGGTCCCCCTTGTGCCGCCAAAACAGCTCTGACCCGTTGAGACATGGACTCCACAAGACCTCTGAAAGTGTGCTGTGGTATCTGGCACCAAGACGTTAGCAGCAGATCCTTTAAGTACTGTAAGTTGCATGGTGGGGCCTCCATGGATCAGACTTGTTTGTCCAGCACATACCATAGATGCTCGATCGGATTGAGATCTGGGGAATCTGGAGGCCAAGTCAACACCTTGAACTCTTTGTCATGTTCCTCAAACCATTCCTGAACAATTTTTGCAGTGTAGCAGGGTGCATTATCCTGCGGAAAGAGGCCACTGCCATTATGGAATACCATTGCCATGAAGGGGTGTACTTGGTTTATAGCATTGTTTAGGTAGGTGCTACGTGTAACATCCACATGACTGCCAGGGCCCAAAGTTTTCCAGCAGAACATTGCACAGAGCATCACACTGCCTCCGCCGGCTTGCCTTCTTCCCATAGTGCATCCAGCCATCCACATGATGAAAAAGAAAGTGTGATTCATCAGACCAGGGCACCTTCTTCCATTGCTCCATGGTCCAGTTCTGATGCTGACGTTTCCATTGTAGGCGCTTTCGGTGGTGGACAGGGGTCAGCATGGGCCAGGGGTCAGCTATGCAGCCCCATACACAGCTCCATAACTTTTTCAGCAGTTTGTGCTACAGTAGCTCTTCTGTGGGATCGGACCAGATGGACTAGCCTTCACTCCCCACACGCATTAATGAGCCTTGGGCGCCCATGCCCCTGTCATCGGTTCACCGGTTGTCCTTCCTTGGACCAGTTTGGTAGGCACTAACCACTGCGTACCGGGAACACCCCACAAGACCTGCCATTTTGGAGATGCTCTGACCCAGTCATCTAGCCATCACAATTTGGCCCTTGTCAAAGTCGCTCAGACCTGACTGTTCACTTGCTGCCTTTTATATCCCACCCCTTAACAGGTGCCATTGTAACAAGATAATTAATGTTATTCACCTCACCTGTCACTGGTTTTAATGTTATGGCTGATCGGTGTATATAGGCCAGGTTAAACAAGTATGTTTAATCTATATCTAGATTGCCTATCTAGATCTGCTTCAAAGGACATGGGCTGCTGCTTTCTGAACTAGCTGAAGTTTACATCATGTGATTGAGGGACAGCCAGTCAGCAACATGTAGTCTGCAGTAGTCCAACATAGAAGTTAGGCAAGCATGCACTAAATATTCAGCGCCATGAACGGGTAGCATGTGTGTTCTTTTGGTTATGCTTATAAAATTATGCTATGAAGTAATATCAAATAGTAGACCAGCATTTGTGTGTGTGTGTGTGTGTGTGTGTGTGTGTGTGTGTGTGTGTGTGTGTGTGGTATTCAGTCCGCTATCAGATAAGTGGCACGGAGTTCAAACTCCATCCTCAGAGGAGTTATTCCAGCCACACAAGGCTTTTTGTTCAGCCGGAATAACAGTGCACTCGACACAACGCGTCTCTGTTCAAAAACTATTAGCATGCAGATTCACACCATTCCTCTGAACATAGCACGCCCTTTTGTCCTCCTCAACTCAGAGAGAATAGCGTTGGAGAAATCCTCGTTCCTTCACACAATAATACGTACGCTCCATATGGCTAATTACAAACGAGCACTGTAGTTAGCCCTTATAACTCATCTTCTTCTCCCCCCCCCCCCTTCTTCTTCTGCTTTGTAATACATTCAGCTCAAAATTGGTCAACTTTACAATCTTTCAAAAATATTCCAGATTAAAGTGTGAAACTTTCCCAATCAAACCTACCGACTAACTTTATTGATGATCTCATAATGACCAATCAGCAGCTTCGGTTAAAGGTACATACTTGTGGATGCATTTCATTGCACAGTAATAGTCTGATCTTTATCAGCAAAATATTCCGATTAAAGCTGTTATCAGATTTCAGGATTTTAGCTCCGTAATCATGTAATTCAGTGTGATAAGCGTAATAAGTATCACTGTATTTGCTGCTGTGCCATTCATTTTTAAAGTAACGGTACCTTTACTGGAGTAAGAGTTTTGGATACTCTACCCACTACTAATAGATTTTTCCTTCCTTCTTCCTTATATTCTAGCTTCCTTCCCTCTTCCTTTCTCCTCCCTTCCTTCCTTCCTTCCTTCCTTCATTCCTTCCCTCTTTCCTCCCTTCCTACCTCTCTCTTCTTCCTTCTCTTCTTTCTTCATTCCTCTTTAGCTTCCTTCCTTCCTTCCTTCCTCTCATCCTTCTTCATTGCACTCTATCTTTCTTTATTCCTTCCCATCTTTTTTTATTCCTTACTTTACTCCTCCTTTCTATTCCTCTGTAACTTCCTTCCCTGCATAATTCATTCATTCATTCATACATACATTAGTTTGTTCCTTCCTTCCTTCCATCATTTTTCCTTACCTCTGGCTCCTTCCTTAATTTCTCTCATTCCTTCATTCCTCGTTATCTTCCTATCTTCCTTCCTTCTTTTCTTCCTTCCTTTCAGTTCTTTTAAAGCACAGCATTTCCTCTGGTTGTTACTGCTCTTGAGCCAATTACTCTTTCTGAATACAGATTAATGACGAGTGATTCATGTCTTCATGTCTTGATGAAATAATATCTACTACCCACTGCATTGAGTGTCACGCACTAGAGATCCAGCTCCTACTCCTTATAAACACCTCACTGCTGGGGCGAGAAATAGTCTGCAATCAAAAAATATCCTGCTAGCGTAGTCTTACTCTGCTGTTGCCTCAGTTCACAATTTTATTCTGTCTCTTATCTGTACTGTAATGGGGTCACTGCCAGATTGCTCAGCTCTCTCTAACTCACTCCCGAACCTGACAATATCACTTAAACATGTTTATCATTATTTACTCTTTGTTAATTGTGTGCAATTGTAATTTTTTTTGTATTTTTTGTAATATTGTAATATATACAATTATTTGGGTTACTATTTCAGCATTTATGATATACTATTTATATTATACTATGTAGGGAGTGAGCAGCACTTGCCAGATCTTCCTGCCGCTCTTTTAATGTTGCCTGTAGGTCTCTTGGCAGCCTGCCTGATAAGTTTTCTTCTTGTCCTTTCGTCAATTTTGGAGGGACGTCCTGTTCTTGGCAATGTCACTGTGGTGCCCCATTTTCTCCACTTGTTGATGATGGCCTTCACAGTGTTCCATGGTACATCTAATGTTTTGGAAATTCTTTTACTTTTGTACCCCCTCTTCTGATCGATACCTTTCGACCGTGAGATAACATACATGCTTTGTAGGCTCTGGCAGTCGCATGAAACCAAGATGTCAAGAAAACCCTACAGAAACAGCTGATCTTTATTTGGAGTAAACACTGATGACAGGTGTGTGGTAATTACTTTTGAACATGAGTGGGAATGTGTGGTTAATTCTGAGCATGGTCACATGACCCAAAAGGGTATAACCTGCAATTTTAACAAAGGTGTGTAGACTTTTGTTTTTTTGTTTTTTATATCCACTGAATGTCCATGTTTCTGTTTTCTAAACAACATTGCTGTATTCCAGTGGAATGTTCTCTGTGTCATCTTTGTTGTTGATGCTTGATCATGGTCATCCTTCGCTATAGCTGGAAAATGTGCAGAAAATGAGAGTGAGTGAATATTAGGCACTCCTCCGACAGGCTGTGGCTATACCATGAGTTTTGCACAAGCAGGCTCATAGGGTAATTAACCTATGCGCATTGATAGGAATGGAAATGAAGTTACCGAGTGACACAGATTTATTTTTCTTGTCTTATTTGGTTTGCGAAAGTGAGCTGTGTCTGCCGAGTTCATTTGTTACATCTAAAAAGCTGAAGCTGTCTTGTTTCTTTTTGATCAGCTTTCATTACCTTCTTTACTGTGCGACACGTGTATTTTAAAAATAGTTTAAACATGAGTTTAAAATAATACAAAGTTCCTGACAAAATCACTAATCCTGTCAGCTAACTAAAAATCAGCTACCACCCGGGAAGGGTGCAGCAAAAGCATAAAGCTTTTGATAAAGATAAAGCTCCGCATATCTTCAAACTGTTGCTCATGCTGCACCACAGGGCACTGTAACACATTCGCAGAACAGGACTATCCACCCTCTTCCACATACATGACCTCACAAATGCCCACGATTGGCTAGTGTCACTGTGATTGACAGGGGATAGAGAGTATGCCCTTATGTTTCTAATAAATATAAATATTTGACCTTTTTAACTCTTTTTACCAGAGGCAAAAAAAAATGGAATTTGTGCCTGTTTTGGGGGTGCCTGTATTTAGCATTGAATTTATTTCTGATGTCACACTGCACAGTAGTATTTATTTTTTTACCTAGCCTGCTAGGTTTGAATATTATAATTTTATTGTGGCAGTTGTATACAGTGTTTTACTATCAAAAATGTTTTAGTTGTCCTGTCCATTTTATCTCCGTAGCAATGTTATTGTGGTGAGGTGTGAGTTGTTTGCTTAGCACGGGGCTCACACCCCTCCTCTTTCCCATCACCCTGTTCACCAGCAGCTTAACACAGAGTCATGATACTCTACACACAGAAACCCAACAGTGTCCTGACTAATCTTATAACAGACTTGTGGCGTTGAAATAATTAATTTGTTTATACTGATTGAAAATGTCCGATAAGTCAATTTCCATTCTGTTGGCAGAATGGAACACCAGTGTACTATGAGAAAGGGTTTTAAACCTGTCATTTCATTATCCTGTCATTTTCATTATCAAGCCATTATTGCCATAGCAACAGATTTGACCTGGTTACCCAAACATTCCATCAGAGAAAGGAACAAGGTTAATTCGAGCACTTCTTCCATGTTCAGGGGCATTGTTGCGCCGTAATGATGTTACCATAGCTTCACTGTCACAATCATTTTAGTTGTCTGGCACCCCAGGTTAGTTCAGCTCCGGTTCTGTTAACTTAAATAACTTAAACACTGAATAACTCCCAGCCATGGATGATTTTGCATTACCAAAGATTCAGACTCACGACCACTCAGTGATAGGGTGAAGCCTTAGACAGGACGGTGATGTTGCACATTTAAAGGGGCAGTGGCGTATTACAGTCATGCCAGCACTGCACACACTACCATATCAGTGTCACTATTTCTAAACTGATTCATTTCTGGTCAGCCCTGGTCCTATGGTGCTCCCTTTCCATTCATGTGCGTAACAGTCAGTAGTTGTTCACCTACAAATTGACCTCTGTGGTACACAGTAAAATCCACAGTGTTGAATTAACGCCTACAGTGGGTATTCACGTCCAGTTGGACACAAATGAACAGTGAAAGGGTTAATTAAACACTCTAGGTGTTAATTCAACACTGGGGATTTTGCTGTGTAGGTGGACCTGATAGACTGGAAATTACCTATGTATGAAATAATGGTCCTTATGCCCTATTTACTACACTACATATCCAATAAATCTTTCAGATTGAGAAAAAAATAAGCATAATTTGACAATAAAGTTTATTATGAGTGTATTATAGGTATCTATCCTGATTTTAGCTCATCATTTTTAGAACTTTAGAGGTCCAATAAATTTGAAAGATGTGTTAAATTGAAATGAAACTGGTTCTCAGCTCCGCACTCACATTGTAACACATTTTGTCTTTACATGTTGCTGAGTAAATGTGAGATTCGGTACAGAACAAAGGAAATCTTTGTGCGAGCCCGTGCTGTGTGAGATGGCTCCGGTCCGCACCGAGTGTGTATACTTGTGTGTGTGTGTGTGTGTGTGTGTGTGTGTGTGTGTGTGTGTGTGTGTGTGTGTTTGTGTGGGCTGTAACAAGTTTTTGTCATCTCTGTGCAGGCATGAACGACTCGGACGTCAACCAGAACAAAAACCGTTCAAACAAAAGCGAGACGAAATCAGTCTCCGCCCCTCCCAGAGCCGGGCAGACCAACCAGGCAGCCGGATATTGGCCACGCCCACACTTGGTCCGCCTTTTTTCCCGTGATGCCCCGGGCCGAGAGGACAACACCTTCAAAGAGCGGCCGTCAGAGTCGGACGAACTTCACACCATCGAAGAGGCCGGAGGAGCCACGTCCGAAAACTCAGAGTGAAAGCATAAATCTCAACTCGTTCACTCGCTTCTTTCGCTCTTCGCACCCAACATGGCATCTTCAGGCTCAGCGGGACAGTCCGGCTTCAGACTCGGGCGTGGGAAGAAAAACCCTGGAGTGATGGATCAGATCGGAAAAATCTTTGGAGGAGATAAGAAGCGAAAGAGCAAGGTGAGGAGACGTGGGCTTTGTTTAAAAAAAGGAAATTAAAAAAAAAAACTTAATTTAACACTCCACACAACAACTTTTTTTTTTTGGTTGTTTGGTTGGTTTTCTGTACAATGATGGAATGCTGATCCAATGTGTCCTGCTGAACTGATTTTCTTTTTTATAGTTTTATCTCTGCTGTTGCTAAATTTGAAAATTTGTTGAGCCACCGTAGCTATATATCTGTTGGTGTCTTAATTTTTTTTTTTCCTTATTTAATACTTAAGGTAAGGGATGGACTTTTTCTTTTCTTCTTTTTTAAATACCATAAAAAAACAGCTATTTTTTAATCAGCCAGTTCTCTTTTGGCTCCTCGGTGACGATACACTGATCACATCACCAATTTCTCATTCTCAACTTTTTACCTCTCGATTCTCACATTTTAATTTTTGTTTTATTGCTGTAAGATTGGAGTGGTACATGGTGTACATACTGGGTGTGGTTTAGCAATCTAAAGCTGTAGTCACTGTTGTGCAGAACAGAACAGACTAATTTTTTTTTTTTTTTTTTTTTTTTTAAACCTTTGAGAATAATGTATCCACTTTGAGGGAAAAAAAATCTTCTGGAGACATTAAGATCATAATTCTCTCATAAACGAACAAATTAATTCATAATCGTGATATGATGGATATTAAAAATACATATGCTAATTTTTTTAACTTTTCCAAACTTTGCTTATTCATCCGTCAGCATCTTAATCTGTCTGATTCCCATTTTTTAGGAATATATAAATTCTAGTTATAACTCCGATCCTTATATGAAAGTGAACTTTTTGAGTATCGTTTACATTTTGTGGCCTAAAATGGTTCCTTGTTTTGTCTTCTGGAGTTTGCTTTTTCTGTTAAGGTTGTGATCAGTTAAAATACTCAACCTTGTGTCCTGTCTGAGAGTAGGCTGTATTATTTTAGAGACTTGCTTGTGTCCTTCATGGCTGACGGAACTGTTGCTACGTTTGAGGAGCATGTTTCCAAGTGTGAGCTGTTAGCTGTCTGTCTCATAAAGAACATTTTCTTTACTTTTCTGATAAAGAGTAGTTGGTTTTTGTTCAAACTGCCAGAAGTCATTTCTATGATTACACTTGGCGGACTGTAACTCAGTCAGGGCAGTGTAAACATTTGTTAGCTAAACAGCTAGTCAGACAACTCGCTCTTTGTTTAAAATGCTTCTCGATGAGAGCAGGTAGTAAATACACAATATACGAGATTCAATTTAATGTCTAAATCCCCGTTTACATGGTGCGATTTTCCAACAAAATCACACAATTCTTTGGTCGTTAGTTGAGATCGTCGGTCTCAGAACGCATAATGTGACGTGCACCCGACTCACCAGCACCCAATTCAGTGTCACACAAGCTACAAAGCCACCAATATGAGGAATATAGCTTTACGCAAAACTCTCGGAACAGCTACCGATACAGAAGTAGCGATGGGGAAACATAAACAAAACATGTTTACACACCGTCTAAAACCAGCTTTTTAGAATGCAAACATTCTACAGTGTTAGGCGACATTCTCCTTACAAATGCTAATCCTTACAAAAGCTAACCTACTCTCAACTCTCCCAGTCCAGCAGCAAGACCTTTCATATCCCATCATTTTAAAAAGGACATGTACAAATAATATTTTTCTTCACTGAGATAAACCCTAATATATAAATGATATATTCTGGAATATAAATGCTAATTGAGTTCCATTTCTAAACATTTCTTCATGCTAGTGGATGTCTTTTGTGATCGATTTGCACAATCCAAGAAGCTGTAGTTACAAATTAAGCAGGTGAAAGTGTTAATTAGTAGTTTACGTTTTAGCGATGTGATGTTTCCACATAGATCTTTATGCTGTCCAGTGATGATAAGTAGGGATGTAATGTTGTTTTAAATTCCTAGTATGATGAACGTCTGAGCCTCAGCGGTGTATTTTAATTAATAAGGTACGACTGTTTCAGAATTCTTCATCACTTAAGTGTGTTGTCTTTAAATATGCAACTTCTTGCGAGTATTGGGTGTCTGAGCCACTGCCACAAGCTGTCTTATTTCATCAGTTATCACAAAGATATTTATTCCACCTGAGACAGATCCACTGATATTGATCTCAGGAAGCTTAGATTTCGAATAACAGATAATATAAGCTTGAAATTCTAGACAGCCAAAATTCAGTACTTTTAATTAGGGCTTTATGCACAATAATGGATTGTCATATTGCGTTAAAACTAGTTACGTTAAAACTAGTAACTAGTATTTAACTAGAAAAATGGTGGCATTAATATGATAATATGACAACTGATGCAATACAAATGGATATTGGTAGGAACAAATTCCCCAAGCACATAAACACCAGCTATGTATTATTTACGTTTACAGCCTTAATCCCAGTTCTATAATTTTAGAGCTCTGCAGTTTGTCCGTGATTATGGATTTCTAAATGCAAATCTCTATGTGGTTACACAAATTACACAAATCACAATACTACAGTGCCAGATGTCAATAATGCAATATTATATTGCGCAGAATAAAAAAAAGTGTATATTTTTATGCATACCATAAAGCAAGCAAAAGATTTATACCTTTACCATTATCTAAAAATACATCTATATTTTTTTTGGAATAATTATGATAAAGATTAGTCATTAGCTCATTAGTCATAGGCATGTGCCAATTATTGGTACAATAAATTGTAGTTTACATGTGCACAATATTATTATCATGGATGCCATCAGTGTTCCATTTCTGTGATTTTTACACTCCCTAGATCAAGTCTGTCCCTTTAAAATAGCAGCTGTTATCTAGTATAAGGGTCTTTATTTGAAGGAGCATGCGTCACGTGTACTTTTCCAGTCCCTCTAGGATTTCTCAATTTTGCGGAGGCAGGAAATAACACAAAATCAAGGAGACTCCACAATATTCGGAGGAGCTTGCAATTTTTCAAAATGATAGCGCAAAATTTCCGCAGATTTGGGCCAAGACGCGTCATGTGACGTCATCACAACGCACATTCAGCCAAAACCCTCTTCAATTTATGTGCATCAAACTTGAATACAGCTAAAAGGTCTCGTTTACCAACAAACATAACTACGAAAGACAATTTTGTGTAATTCAGGTAGTTTTACGCAAAAAAAGCACAAAAAACTCGGCAAATTGCATCGCAGTAGAATCGAGTATTTTTGGCCATAACAATCACACAAAAAAACTCCTTGAAATCCTGTACGGACTGCTTTTCAGAGCATAACTGTAATGCCATAACTAGCTGAGAGAAAATGGATACGATAATATCAGTAATCCTGATAAAATCTATAGTAATTATCACAATGGAAGCAAAAATGAGAAATAAAGATTTGTATGTCATTCAGTTCTTAATAATGAAATTTGACCAACATTGAATTCAGAGCATTGAAACGTCAATGAAAAATCAGGCATGTATATTCAAATAGGTTTTTTCGGTAGTCCTAGTGAGATCATTTTTTATTGATGAAATCGATCATAGACAAAATATTTATTCAGTATTACTTTTGCTTTTCTCTGTTTCTTTCATGCTCAATTCTGTTATCAAGGTTAAATGTATTTTTGTTACACATTTACATAAGCTTCATTCAGAGAAAGTTTCTTTGGCTGGGTTTTTTGTTGCCAAACAGCGGTTCATGCCTTTTAAAACTGACAGTTAGAGTGCTATTTGTGGTGTGTGTGTGTGTGTGTGTGTGTGTGTGTGTGTGTGTGTGTGTGTGTGTTAGCAAAGTGGGTTCATGTCTTCATTTCTAAATGTAATAAAATAAAATGTACACAATATTTTGCTTGGTCCCAAATGTAGTCAGTCAGCCAAGACATGTTTGTTGTTTGAAGTTTGGTTCTTTAGTTTTACACTGGAGCTAAGATGCTAGTGGAGATAACACTAGCCTCTGGAGCTAATTTAGCAAAACACCAAACATGTCTTAGGTTATTGTCTTCATTTGCACTGAGTGGCACATTGTACCCTTTTATTTTGTTGTTGTTGCCAAACTGTTGGTGTAATGCTGAGAAAATCAGGATGTTTAACCGAAACCAAAATCCACTGGCACTCAGGAAATGCAGTGTTTGAATGAAATGCCATGATACAAATGCATTTTGATTAAACACAACAGTCAGCATACTTAGCTATGGTACTGTTTTAAGATGTCTCCTTTTTTTGTACTGTAAAACACAAGCAGTACTTTGCAGTACAAAAGCCTTAATTACTTAAGTACGGTTCATATATTATGGGATATATTATACAAGTGTCATGTAATAGTATTTTATTGTCCAACTCTCTGCCTTTGTAATTCATTTCAACTCCTAAAACCAGCTTTTAAAAATTATTTTTAATCATTTTCTTTTTTCTTTTTTCTTTTTTTTTCTCTTTTTTTTTTTTTTTTTACTTGATTTTGTCATCTAATGCCTTTCACATTGGCTTTGTCCAAAACCACATATTATTCCCTACCTAACAAACTACTATTTTCTAATCCTTTCTGAAAGCATATCCAGTGCATTGAGAAATCCCATAATGCACTGCAACAGTTTACTAACTGAATCTACACCATAACGACCACTATATAGTGCATTTCCTTGGTAGTCGGCCATTTTACAATGAAGTGTAATGCAATAATGCACCGCAATGAGAAAGTGCCCTAGCACCCATAATACACTGCAGTGTTTGAAGATGCCATGCAGCCTTCATTGACTACATAGTGCACTACTTTGAGAGTGTGTAAAGATAACACATAAATGCACCTTGGCATTCAATGACCATATGTAGTGAATAAGGAATGTGGTTTGGGACACATCCAGAGTGGACTGACAATGATGCGATGTTTGAGATTATAATGCTTTATTAATGTGTGCTCCGGTTTACATTAACACACATCACATGGATCAGTGTATTGATGGCAGAGAGCTGATCTGAGTGCCCTCTTTTTGTACATTTTGGAAGTATTAATCTCATTCTTATAATGATTTCTGTCTCCGATCTCCATTCTGTTCTATGCTTTATGGTTATTTTTGCTTGATTAAACCAATATAACAAAACCAGTTGCAGTTTGTGTGTGTGAGTTTTATTCTGTTTCGTCTAACACTAACATTTTTATGAGTTTTGCTTCGAATGTCATCTGTATAACCCAATGTCACAGTTTTTGGTTGTTCCCTTACTGAGGTAATCTTCGAGAGCATGCCATGTTAGTTATAGCTGATGGAGAACATGCGAAACGCCGCACAGACTGAGAGTCAAACATCCTGCAGCCGAGAGGCGGCAACGCTATTGGTTGCACAATTGTGTCATATGGTTAGTTATCATAGGCAAATATTTTTCTAACGTAAGATGGCTGGTTTTGTTTGGGGATTTTCTATAATGTTAACTATCTAACTTTATGTGGAGATTTCCTTCAGTGTTCATTCCACCTTTCGGGGAGTTTTTAATATGCTAGCTAGCTTTGTTCGGGGACATTTTCCACTCTTAGCTGTTTGTTTGTAGTGTTCCTAGCTAACTTTGTTAGGAATATACACCGATCAGCCTTAACATTAAAACCACCTGCCTAATATTGTGTAGGTACCCCTTTTGCCATCAAAACAGCTCTGACCCATCGAGGCATGAACTCCATTAGACCTCTGAAGGTGTGCTGTGGTATCTGGCGTTGCGAGGTGGGGCCTCCATGGATCAGACTTTTTTTGTCCAGCACATCCCACAGATGCTCGGTCGGATTGAGATCTGGGGAATTTGGAGGCCAAGTCAACACTTTGAACTCTTTGTCATGTTCCTCAAACCATTCCTGAACAATTTTTGCAGTGTAGCAGGGCGCATTATCCTGCTGAAAGAGGCCACTGCCATTAGGGAATACCATTGCCATGAAGAGGTGTACTTGGTCTGCAACAATATTTAGGTAGGTGGTACGTGTCAAAGTAACATCCACATGAATGCCAGGACCCAAGGTTTCCCAGCAGAACATTGCCCAGAACATCACACTTCCTCCGCCGACTTGCCTTCTTGGCAAGTGGGATGCTGGTGATCAGAGTATCTATGTGTTTCAAAACAAATCTGTGGCCATATTTCACAAAAAAAAAAAATTAAGGCTAAAGGTGGCTCCTATCTGGCAGATTTAGGAAAAACTTAAAAATGGGTGTCTTTATCATTGTCTTTTTTTCGGTCAAGATAAATTCACAATGCATAAAAGCAGCCCCAAAACCTGTGAAAACCTATCCTGTTATGTGACCATGACCGAATCACAGGCTAAACGGCTGCTGTTGGTGTTTAATGGTGCAATCAAGTTTATGTGTCTAAAGTATTTAACACCAAGCTTTTTTTTTTTTTTTTAACGGTAACTGCTAGAAGCAATGCAGTACCACTGGAGATTAAGGTTTTGACTACTCCTTTGTCTACTCAGCCATGTGCAAATCGTTATGCAGTGCTAATGAACTGTGAATATCAGCTACTAGTCATGGTACTTATCAATTCCCTCTCCAAACTGATCATCGTCCAATGGTTCAATCTTTTATCTTTTAAAGGTTCACAAACTATAAAGCTGTGGTTGCTCTTAAGTAGAGTTTACTACATAAACTGATACTCTATTTAAATGTAAATTCAGTTAAAATGCACTCATTAATATACAATGTGACATACATTAAAATTAGTCATACATGTTACATGTATGTGATTAGTTTGGTTTTTGTTTTCATGTATGAAATCTGGTGGCATAGTGGTGCAGCAGGTAGCGTTTCCACCTCACAATTCCAGGGTTCGAGCCTGAGCTCGGGTTACCATCTGTCTGGTGTTCTGTTCTCCTTGTGTCTGTGTGGGTTTCTTGTCTGTTCAGGTTCTCCAGGTTCTCCGCACCTCACAAAAACATGGCGGTAGGTGGACTGCCAACACTAACTTGCCTCTAGGTGTAAATCTGTGTATGCATGGTGTTCTGTAATGGACTGGTGTCCCTCCCAGGGTGTATTCTCGCATCATGTCCAGTGTTCCCGGGATGGGTTCCAGATCCACCTGGACACTGACCAGGATGAAATTGGAAATTGGTTTCCCCTTCTGTGCTCTGGTGGATTTCTTGTCAGAATCCTAAAGCCTCATAAATATATAAAGCCTCATATATATATATATATATATATATATAAAGAAAAATTTGTACTAAAAAAAAAAATAGGGTGCACAGTACTGTATATAGAAAATTCTAAAGGGTTCACAAACTTTCAAGCACCACTGTACACTCCTGTACTAAATTATATGTTATAAACAGTATGGCGTTGCCTATAAATGACATATTTGGTGTACTATTTTGGTACACACTTTAGTATGGCAGTGTGTTTGAGAGCTTGACCAGAGCTCTCTGTGTCTATTTGAACGTCCTACCAGCAGGTCAGAATTCTCCGAAGATCGGAAGATCCAAAGATTCTATCTCGAAGTTGATCGTGCTACCGAGACCAGTTTGAATTATTAAACCCTAATTCCGTTTTGTCAAATTATATTTCTCGAAAGAGATTCCATCACTCTTCACTAACTCCTCTGATTGGCTGGGAACAGGAGGGACAATAATAAGCTGACAACTAGCTTTAGCAAATGGTTACCTACATTTTTAATAATAAAAATATATTTTTTAATGAATTTCAGCTGTGACATTTCTCTTTTTTTATATTTGGAGCTGTATGGTATGAATGGAGAGGATTTTGAGAGGATGAGCAAGTTTGGTCTTGCTGTGTTCGAACATAACAACTGAGTCTGAGATGCCCTCGCTGTTGAAACAGCGATCCTAAAATACACCACTGATTGGCCTCTAATGTGTGTTATTGTGCGAAAGGTGGATGGGTGTGAGTTCTGTACAGAGGCAATTAGAGTGATTCAGTGTGAGACCTCAAATGCTTCAAAGCACTCTCCAATGCTAATGAGAGCCTAAACAGCAAAATAACAGTGTGAGAGAAAAGGACACGGCTGCCTGACAATTCAAGGCAGCATCACACAGCCCCTGTAATTATTACATTACACACACACACACACAAATGCGATTGGACACTTTCCATTTACATGCATACAACTTTCATTTCATTTCAGGCTTTTTTATGGTCACCACACTCTTCTTGTTTCATTTCATGGCTCTTTCCATTCACCACACACTTTCTGACTCATTTTGGGGCTCTTTACGGTCACCACACACACTTCCTGACTCATTTCAGGACTCTTTATGGTCACCACACACACTTCCTGACTCGTTTCAGGGCTCTTTCTGATCACCACACACACTTCCTGACTCACTTCAGGGCTCTTTATGGTCACCACAGACACTTCCTGACTCGTTTTGAGGCTCTTTCTGGTCACCACACACACTTCCTGACTCGCTTCAGGGCTCTTTATGGTCGCCACACACACTTCCTGACTCGTTTTGGGGCTCTTTATGGTCACCACACTCTTTCTGTCCTGTCTCATTTCATGGCTCTTTATAGTCACCACACACTTCCTGACTCGCTTCAGGGCTCTTTATGGTCACCACAGACACTTCCTGACTCGCTTCAGGGCTCTTTGTGGTCACCACAGACACTTCCTGACTCGTTTTGGGGCTCTTTCTGGTCGCCACACACACTTCCTGACTCGCTTCAGGGCTCTTTATGGTCACCACAGACACGTCCTGACTCATTTTGGGGCTCTTTCTGGTCGCCACACACACTTCCTGACTCGCTTCAGGGCTCTTTATGGTCACCACAGACACTTCCTGACTCATTTTGGGGTTCTTTCTGGTCACCACACACACTTCCTGACTCGCTTCAGGGCTCTTTCTGGTCGCCACACACACTTCCTGACTCGCTTCAGGGTTCTTTATGGTCACCACAGACACTTCCTGACTCGCTTCAGGGCTCTTTCTGATCACCACACACACTTCCTGACTCACTTCAGGGCTCTTTATGGTCACCACAGACACTTCCTGACTCATTTCAGGGCTCTTTCTGATCACCACACACACTTCCTGACTCACTTCAGGGCTCTTTATGGTCACCACAGACACTTCCTGACTCTCTTCAGGGCTCTTTATGGTCACCACAGACACTTCCTGACTCGTTTTGGGGCTCTTTCTGGTCGCCACACACACTTCTGGACTCGCTTCAGGGCTCTTTATGGTCACCACAGACACTTCCTGACTCGTTTTGGGGCTCTTTCTGGTTGCCACACACACTTCCTGACTCCTTTTGGGGCTATTTACGGTCACCACACACACTTCCTGACTCGTTTCAGGGTCTTTATGGTCACCACATGAATGTCCTGTCTTGTTTTGGGTTTCCATTCAGCACACTCACATCTTGTCACATTTCAAAGCTCTTTCCATTCACTACACACACTTCCTGTCTCATTTTAGGACTATTTCTTGTCGCCACACATAATTCCTGTCTCATTTCAGGGCTCTTTCTGGTCAACACTCATACTTGCTGACTCATTTTAGGGCTCCTTCTGGTCACCGCACACTTTGTGTGTCATTTCATGGCATTTTTTGGTCACCACACACTTCCTGTCTCATTTTAAGATTCATTCTAGTCTAGTCACTACACAATCTTCCTGTCTCGGTTCATTCCTCTTTCTTGTCACCAAACACTTCCTGTCTCATTTCAGCTCTTTCTTTTAAACAAACACACTTCTTGTCTTGGTTTAGGGCTCTTTTTGGTTAATATATTAACTTCCTGTCTCATTTTAGGGCTCTTTCTGGGCACCACACACTTCCTAACCCTTTTTGGTCACCAAACACACTTTTTGTCTCGTTTCGTGGCTTATTCTGGTCACCACACACTTCCTGTCTCATTTTAAGATGCGTTCTGGTCACTACACAATCTTCCTGTCTTATTTCAGGGCTCTTTCCGTGGTGCTCTCTCTGTTTCCCCTCAGAGGTCAAGTCACTCGTCTCCTCGCCGCCGCACTGGTGGCGACAATGCTGTCGTTCACTTCTTCAGATCTATCGTAAGTGTCTCTGTCTCTCTTTCTGTCTAACTAAAAAAAACTAGACAAGTTTAATCATTGTATGCACCTCTGTCTCTCATTCTGACCACATTGCCATTATAGTAATATTAATTAAAAAATTTACCTCAAGCTGTCTCTCTCGTTCCATCTGTCTTCTGTATCTTTTTCTCTATATATGTCTGCTTTTGTTGTTTTTGTTGTCTCTGTCTAATATACAGTGTATGTGTGTTTCTCTGTCTATCTCTATATCTCAGAGTGTACTTTTATTTCCTTATAAGTTTGCAAAAATACTCCATAATGTAAGAGTATAAACATGTTTTGATAATGTATTAAACATTGAAAAACTGAAATATCTCAGTTACATACACTATGTATTCAGAATCTTTGCCCTGACACTCAGGCATGTCTCATTTCCATTCATTATACTTGACATGTTTCTAAATCTTGATTAAAGTCCACCTGTGGTAGATACACCTCTGTCTGTATAAAACCCCATAGCTGACAGTGCATGTCAAAACAAAAGACAAACCATGAACTAAATAAAATAATAATTCTGAGAAATGATCTGTAGAGGCCCCAAAGAAGTCAGTGGCTTCCTACATCAAAAGTTTGCCACCACTGACACAGTAGATCTGAGTAAAGGGGGGAGAAGGATTTTAGTCAGGAAGGTGACGCAGAAACTGAAAGTCATTCTAACAGAAAACCTGAGAGAAAGACAAACATCCCTGCAGCACTCCACCAATAAGGCACTTAAGGCAGAGTGGCCAGACAGAAGCCAATTCTCAAGAAAAGACAAATGACGCTTCACAAAAGTTCTCTCAGGCCACTAGAAACATACATCTGTGGTGAGACGAAACCAATTATCACCTGGCCAATCCCATCCCTATGGTGTAGTACACTGGTGGGGGCATCATGCTGTGGGGATGTTTGTCAGCAGATGGATTTTGAAGGTTTGTCACGATCAAGGAAAATTAACAGCACTCAGGACCTCAAGGGTCCAGCATCAGCAGCTTGGCAGTGCTCGAGATTTTAGCTCGACTCCTTCTGATCCATAGGACTAATTTGAAAAGTCACCACTACCTTGTACAATTTTGGATAATGTAGGAGTGGTTTGGGGACAGCCAATACTTAGACTCCTGAATCCATCCAACCTGACACAGCTTTAGAGGTTCTCCAGAGGAACAACCAAAGATCGCGAAAATTGTGCCAAGCTTCTAGCATAGATACCCAAGAAGAATTAAGCTGGCAAGCCTATCTTTTTAAAAAAAATACATTTACAATGTAATGTAACAAAATGCAGAAAATGTGAAGGGGTCCGAATTCTTCCTGAATGTACAGTATCTGTTGTCTTTTCCTCTCCTTTTGTCAATCTCTATGTCGGTCTCATATCTGTACATGTCTCTGTCTTTCCTAATAGCTGAATATTTTATATGTGTTTTTTAAAATTATTTTAATCCTCAGGTGTCTCCTGCTCCTAAAAAATCTAGGGTAAGTGCATTTTTAGCTTTCTCACTGCCACTTCCTCAGATCCTGGTCCCACACTGTAGCTTTAATTTTAGTTTAATCTCTAATATCTTTAAGTCTAGGTTGTGTATTAAAATATACTACTATTAATTAATTACGGTTGTTTGTGTATTGTGTATTATGTATATGTGTGTGTGTTTTGTTCGCATGATTGCACTATTAGACTGTCGGCTTATATACTTTAAACCTGGGAGTATGCATTCAGAGAATCCTCCCAAGCACTGTTTTTATTCCATCAGTTGTCTAATACAATTTTTGTCATTATGTTACCTACACAGTGCATTAACCACCAGTGAGCAAGCCAAAGTGACAGTGGCAAGAAAAGGAAGACCTTGTAGACCTTAGGATGGCAGAAGAAGGAGCTTGCCAGGGTCCAAATGGCAGCAATAGGACTTTTTAGACCTCAGGATGGCAGCACTAGGAGCTTCTAGACCTCAGGATTGTAGGAATAGAACCTTGTAGGCCTTGGGATGGTTGAAACAGGTGCTTGTGGGTCTTGGGATGACAGGAGTAGGATATTGCAGGGCTCCAGATAGCAGCAGTAAAAGATTGTAGGGTTTAGGGTGGCAGAAATGTGAGCATGTGATGCTCAGGATGAGGGGGTAGGGGTTTGTAGTTCTCAGGATGGCAGCAGCAGAAGATTGCCTCTGGATGGTAGGAACAGGAGCTTGTAGACCTCAGGATGGTAGGAACAGGAGCTTGTATACCTCAGGATGGTAGGAACAGGAGATTGTTGCTCTCAGGATGGCTTCAGGAGCTGGAGGCCCTCAGAACAGCAGAAGCTGAGGCTTGTAGGCCTCAGGATGGCAGCAATAGGAGCATGTAGGAGCCAGAATGGCAGCAGTAGGAGGTTGTGGGCCTCAGAATGGCAGTAGTAGGAGATTATGGTCCTCATGAGAGATACTGAGTAGAATGGTGGATTAGTGTTTGATAACTGATTAAATAAAAACAGATGTTGGTAGTGCACTCAGGAGTACACTCAAGAAGTTTCTTTGTACCCGACTGTACCTGTTCTCTTTTGTCTCTTTGTCTGTCTCTCTCCATCTGTCTCTCTGTACAGTGGCATTCTTTCACAACTAAACTAGGCATGGTAGGTGCTGTTTAGAAACACACACACCTTGTTTCCGGAATAGCGCCAAACTCCTTATTCCCTGCAAAAGCCACAATGCATTATGGGTAGCTAATATCATCATGTGGACGCTAATGTCAGTGCATTGAGATTTCATGAGTGAATACTCACTATGCTTTGATGCATGACTGCAAAAGGGGCTCCCAAAATAGCACACCATGTAGTTAATAGGGTGTGATTTCGGACAAAAGAGGAAAAGTGTTACATTAGCTTAACTAATAGTGCTGATCAGGGATCAGCTGAGAAAATTTAAATCCTATAAACATTCTTTCTGTGTTCTCCAATTCTGTGGAGGCTGTTTTGGCCCAGGTTTATGATGTAAGGTGCTACAAAGTAAATTCTTCTTCTTCCTTTTAATCCATTGGTTTTCCTCTGGTTTTCTTCTTCTTCTGCTTTTTCTTCTTTTTTATTATCTTCTCCATTCAAAAAAAGCCATAGGTATCATAGAGGATGGCTTAGAAACACTATCCTGTGCAACGTTAGGGTTAGGTTTATTCAATCATATAACAGGTACTGACTGTTAATCATTTGATACATTAGTCAAAATATTTACATGTACTGTATATCAGGGAACATTACGGTAAGGGTTAGCCATTGAGGCATTGACTATAAATCAGAAATTGCATTGCCCATTGTCTTATGCATCAGCCACTGGAGGGGACACTTGAATCGTGACAAACTTGGGGATGCTTGGTAATTGGGTGGAAACTTAATCTAAGCTTTAGATTGGCTGATTTATATTTAAATCTGTAACTGCCCAATGCAGCATGTGACTGATGAGTTAATTGGTTGTGTAAAAAAAAAAAGACTGATGGAGGGACAGACCCCCCCACCGAAAGGTGGAAGCACATCTCTAGTTTGGCACTTCAGTTTCAATGAGATCCATCTTAGTCTCAGGTGGATGAGGCAATCATGTTATACTCTATGTAGAGCCCATAGAAGGCCATTTGGGATTTAGGGGGCTTAAAAAAACAGCATATTGATCAACATGAAACAACATAAAGCAGTAATTATAATTTGTAAATGTGGTAGGTAGTGCTTGAGCCCCAGTGATCACTGAGCATTGCCCTATTTCTGTTTTTCTTCAGTGTCTACCCACTGATTAAATCTAAACTCTCTCTTCTACTCCTTACTCTTTTTTTTTATTATAATTTTTTTTAGTTTATTTATTTATTTTCATAAATCTGTGTAGCTGTGGTCAGGAGGCATGGATGTGCAGCACATATCGTTTTCATTTTCATCTTTTTCATTTTCATATCATTTTCCCACTCAGTGTGTTGGCAGTCTCGGCAGGGAAAACACTTGCTGTTGAACTTTTAAATACTTGAAACGTGTATGTGTGGTGAATGATGTATGCGTATTAGTTTGGTTGTACATTTTGTTTCAAGTGTTTTTGCTGCTGTGTGGGAATTAAACTTAATTTTTGTTGAGTCAGTGATGCTGAAATATGATAGGGGGGTGGCACTTCATGTTGAAATCGGTACTACAGTAAGCAATCCAAAGTGAAGTCATCCACTGACTGAATTATATATTCTGACACATGTACACACTTATTTATTTATTTGTTTGTTTGTTTGTTTCTTTATTTATTTAAAGGATTTTTCCTTTAATTTTTTTTTTAATTTCTGGGTGTTTTCCATTTGACAAAACAACATATCAATAAAGTATACATGTCACTTTTAATACTCTATCATGCCATTACTATGATTAACAGTTATGATTACACAATTTGGAAATTTCATATTGGCACAATGCTTAGACGGCGCATTTCATTCACACAGTAACACATTAAGCTTCTAACACATGGTGTAGCTGTCATGGCCTCTCAATGACTAACACTTTTTAGACTAACGTCAATCAAAACACACTGTACTGGAGCGATGGAGTGTGGATTTAGAAATTATATTCAGTTTGTGTGGTCTCAGCGATGAACAGATGAACTGTTCCTGGAAAGTACGCCTGGGCGATATGATGTTCGCAATAATAAGTATAGCTATGTGACATTGTTGCCATATTGGCAACCCTAACTGCAGAACTCATTTCCCATCTGTACTCTTTGACGAAACAATAAAGACTTAATGTGTGGGCGGTTGCAGGGATGTCTACGGCAATTGCAAATAAATCTGTGAGAAGCTGTAGCTGTCAAAATCACCATCAATCAGTAACAACTAATGTGCTGACAACAGGAAGAAAAAAAATTAAAACCTGAGAGAAGAAGGACTACTTTATGCATCTGAAGATAAAATGTGATGTGATGTAATGTAATGTTACATCTATTAAATCAGCTGGTGTGAAAAATATGCTCTGATTTTTATTTTTTTATTTTTGGACAGGGCAACATCATTGTTTAGTATCAGTACGTTCATTTTAGAAAAGTAGAGAAGTAGAAAATGTATTTCTTCAAAATACAGTTAAAAGAAATTAACTTCCGTAAACATGACATTTTGCTAGGTTTTGTGCTGGACATACATATATAGAAAACTGTACCGTGTCCGTAGCAACCCTGTAGCTGTTCATACTTACAGTCCTGGTTGAGGACTGTAAAACTGTGCAGAAAGGGATCTCCATCAGCAGGCTGGTGAGCACTGGTTCAGTGTGACTCTGTTAGTCTCCCTTGTTCACTAACACTTTTCTCTAACAACAACAACAACAAAAATACAAATAACAAATTATATTTTTCCCCCCTTTTCCTTGTTCAGGGGGATCAGAAGAGCTCAGTGAAGGCGCAAAAGGGGCGTGCGGGAGACGGCCAGGGCACGCTGACCCGCATCTTCAAAATGGTAAGCACATTGTCCTTTAACCAACATACTGTATATAGCCACAGTTCTGACAGACAGCTAGAAAGATAGACAGAGAGGCCAATAGATAGACAGATACACACATATACAGAAAGACAGACTAGCATAAAGTGGGGTTCAAAAAGTCTAAGACCACATTGAAAATCTAGCAATTTTTTTTTTTTTCAAATAAAATTGAAAATAAACAAGGTTTTCGAATTATGAAATATTTAAAACAAAGAAAGTAAATGTTCAATATATTTAATATTCAAGATTGTGAACTAATTCCAGGTCCCTATTTAAATGTACTGTAAGCAAATCTGTGTTATTAATCATGTTAACTGCACAAACTTGTTCATGAGGGGCGTACCAAATACTAAGAAACTCTGAAACATGTAAATATTTATTATATTTATTATATTATATTATAGATTCTACTTTTCATTCAAGTTGTTGTCAATAATATCATTTGTAATGAAAATTGTTGTATTAATTTAAAAAAATAATGCAAAATAGAAGCATTTTCACTACTGCTCTCACACTTTTGGGCCCCACTCTATATATACATAGACAGACAGACAGACAGACAGACAGGCAAATATACCTAGACAGACACACAGACAAACCAACAGACTGAGAGAAGGATGACAGGCAGACAAACAAAAACCAGAAAGCTAGATAAACATAGACTGACAAAAAGATATACACAGACAAACATACAGACATAGAGACAGAGAGACAGACACACATAGACAGACAGACAGAAAAACATACACAGACTGACAGATAGGCAAATGTAGACAGACAGCAAACATAGACAAACACTGACATACACAGACAAACATCCACAGGCAGACAAACATCCACAGGCAGGCAAACAGACTGAGAAACAGATAAAGATACAAAGACAGACAGACAAACAAACAATAAACAGACAGACAGATAGACAATCATACACAGACAGATGTACACAGACTGATGAACAGACAGACAAATGTAAACAGTCAATCAATCGTTAACAGACAAACACACAGAGACAGACATACCCAGACAAACAGACAGACAGGCAAATATAGACAGAAAGACAGACAGACAAACATACAGACACAGAGACAAACAGACAGACAGATAAACATATATAGACAGAAAGACAAGCATTCATGGACAGACAGACAGACAGACAAACAAACATACAGAGACAGACACACATACACAGACGAAAAGAGACAGAGTGACAGACAGACACACGTACGCAGACAAATATACATGTACAGGAAGAAAAGCACACATGGACAGACAGACAGACAAACAAACAAACAGAAATGTACATAAACATAGACAGAGTGAAAGACAGACATATACACACAGACAGACAGACCTACACAGACAAACATAGACAAAGTGAAAGACAGGCACATATACACAGACACACAGACCAACAGAAAGCCAAACAGAACAAACATATATTAAGTAGTTAATTAGCTAATGGAATGAAATATTTACATTTGTACTGGCTTTTGTCTTTCCATTATAACACTGGTTATCATAGCTGTTTTTTATTTTTTATAAAAGTAAGTCCACAAACCTTTTGTAGCTAGCATTTGCTTTGGCATTTCTATAATAGAATATTAGAATAGAAATATTAATAGAATATTTTGAGCAGGAGTAACTTGGAGAAACAACCCAATCCCCCCTCCGTCCCAAAACCTATGCCTGTGTAAGAAGGAAGATTCATACTTGTGTTTCGCCCCCTCTGTATGGTTTAACGGCGCTACTCGCAGTTATTTGTCTTCTGAAACAGGAGTACGCACTTAACTACCAATCTGCTGTTGAGTGTGAGACTCCCTCCGTCGCTAATCTCGCTCCTATTCCTCAGTGTTCTTACACTGTAAATGGTGCGCACATCTCTTAAGTGTGGATTAACATCAAAGTTTTGTATTATTTCCCAAATGACGTCCTTCATTTGAATAATGCACTATTTTTGTGTTGTTTTTTTGTCGCAATCATCCTCCAGACAGTTTTACCTCCTACTCAAGCACTGCAGGTAGTTTCGCATGCTTCACCGTGAACAAATGCAGTTCTTTCCACAGAGAAATTCTGACAGTTATGATTTACATTTCCTTCTGGATTATCATGGTACATTTTATCACTAATATGCTTATGTCAACTGCATTTCCTGAAGGAAATAATGTGCTGGCGGAACTATCATTTAAAAAAAAAAAAAAAAAGTTTGACAATCAGAACTTTTAATGTTCTTGATTGAATTGATGTAGGACAAAAACGAAGGAAGGGAGAAACCTCAAAACATTTTTTAGGGCTAGTTTTCTTGGACTATTAAATTTTTGGGTTATTAATTAGCCACAATCCCCTTGTCCTTCTCCCAAACCTTGGAATATACTGTATCCATCCATCCATCCATTTTCCATACTGCTTATCCTACACAGGGTCATGGGGGAGCCTGGAGCCTATCCCAGGGAGCTTGGCGCAGGACAGGGTGCCAACTCATTACAGGGCACAATCGTGCACTATGGACAATTTGGCCAATGCCAATCATGCCTACAACGCATGTCTTTGGGGGAGGAAACCGGAGTACCCGGAAGAAACCCAGAGGCACGGGGAGAGCATGCAAGCTCCGCACACACAGGGCGGAGGTGGGATTCAAACCCCCAACCCCAGAGGTGTGAGGCAAATGTGCTAACCACTAAGCCTTTGCAGATATTTATTAGATTTAATTCCGTTTATTTGCTATAAAACAAGATGCTGGTGGCCACTGAGTATTTTTAAACTAGCCCAATTTGGCGTAAAAACCATTAACTATCCCGTCTACTGCTCTTCCTTCACTGAAGATGTTCATAGAATGAGCATGGGGCAGCATGATTCCTTCCTCAGTGGGTTTCTATTAGCATTTGTTGCAATATCTATTTTAAAACACTAGGTGCAGTAATAACTCTATGGACGCTAAGTGGGGTAGTGAGCGTGCTGAATCATTGGTCAACCCAAAGCAGATTGATGTATAAACATAAACAGACAAAAAGACAGCAAGGGGGCATACATTTATAAAACAATAGACAGGTTAAATTATGTATGGAAGGATAGTAAATTGTTATATGTAATAGAAAAACAGGCAGACGTATATATGTGTATATACAGATAGATGGATAAAAATATTTTAAAAATTCCATAGACAGACAGATAGATGTCATCCTGGAAGACACCACTCCCATCCGGATAGCAGTGTTTCTTTACAGTATAAAGGTGATCAGTCAGAAGAACATTTTTGATTTGCAGTGACACTTCACTCTAAAAAGACAAATGGAACCAAACCATGAAACAGAGTAACATTTTTTCCCCCTTTAATTTGTTACTCATCTGTAGGTATCATATAGACAGATATCAGCTAGACAGGTAGAAAAATCATACATTATACTAAAGTGAAATGTCACTGTAAAGGTCAAAAGCAGCAGTCTGTTTTGTAAATGGCAGAGCATTAAATCAGTCTGTGATGCTAATAGCATGCTATTAGCATTAAAGCTAAACCACAGTGGGAAAGAAATCTAAAAAGAGATCTTATTCTCTTCAAAGTTTCTCCCAGCCAGTGACATGACCATATGCCAATAAAAGGGAGATGTTTGCTTAAGTCTCTCAGCTTTTTCTTCTGAGACAAATGGCTATCTGTGTCAGTAATCTCACATACGTCTCTGTCGAGATTTCAGCAGTCACGCCTGATCTCAGACCTGCCTGAGTTAATGATGTGTCAAATTCGTTCATGTATACTACCATGTTTATTACAAGCATCCTAATATGTATATTTAGAAAGATGTATAATTTATTTTCGATATATTATCATGTCTAAGTGTGTTTGAAGTGAAGCACATAAGTGTATGCTTGATACGTTAGTTTAAGTACTTGACAAATGTACATTAGTGTACTTTTGATATATTAGCATTTGTAAGTATGCTTGAAGAGAAGTGTCAGTCCCTCCAGGATTAAGCGATTTTGCGATCGCAGAAATGAATGTAAAATCAAGCAAACTCTGGGCCAAGATACGTCATGTGATGTCATCACAACGTGCATTCACTCAAAGCCCTCTTTGATTCACGTGTGTCGAACATGAGTACAGCTGGAAGGTCTCATTTACCAACAAACATCACTGGGAAAGACCGTGCAAAACAATTTCATGCAATTGTGATTTCGCCAATTCAAGTAGTTTTCTGCAAAAAACAAAAAGGGCAAAAAAAAAATGACAAAAACTGAAAAAGCTGCAGCAAATTCAAGCATTTTTGGTCTCAACAATCACAAAAAATCTCCACGAAATCCTGTACGGACTGAGAAGTACACTAGGTGCCAAATAATTTTATATTCCATCTATTATTTTAGATTTTGCGTGTTGCTAACCCTACAATGCCACAGCTGTCTGTGGACTGGAGTCTAAGAGAGCAAAACTGGCCGTGCTCTCTGGGTGGGAGGGGTATACTCTCTCTTCCATCAATCACAGCAACCCTAGCCAATCATGGGCGTCTGTGAGCTCACGTATGTGGAAGAGTGCAAATAGCGCTTTTGATTTCTCCTGAGGAAAGTTAATACTGAAATGAAACACAATTAAGAATCAGCTTTAAATTCATTAAATGTACCTCTGGGAAGACACCAAGATGGAAACACACCTGAAAGCAGAGAGATCCGTCAG
Source organism: Cranoglanis bouderius (assembly GCA_023630585.1). Classification (NCBI taxonomy): domain Eukaryota; kingdom Metazoa; phylum Chordata; class Actinopteri; order Siluriformes; family Cranoglanididae; genus Cranoglanis; species Cranoglanis bouderius. Next base: position 5,419,022 of record CM042571.1, read on the forward strand.
CATTCCAGTGCTTTAAAAACTGCTGCCTGAATGAAAATGCTAATGGACACGCCTTAACACCTCTGTGATTGTTTACCTCAAAAACAACAAAAAAAAAAAGCTCATCCCTTCTCTTCTGACCTTTGCACTCTTTCTCAATTGTGTTCTCTCTCTCTCTTTCTATCTCTTACACAGGGCGGAACCAGAGCAGCATCTCCGGCCAAACGCTGAGTTCCAGCTCTTTTATTATTCTCCATTAAACATGATGACCCTGAACGGAGAGAAAGGAAAGAAGAAGGAAGCTTTGTTTTCTCCACTTACACCTTTTTCCTGTTGGTATCTCCTGCACTAACATGAACAAGATCGTGCTCATCCTCTCTGTCTGTTCATATATTTACTTATGTCAATTTCTCCGTCCTTTGAGTTCAGCGTGGTCAGATCCTCCGTTCCCCTACCCCATCGTGTCTGTCCCTGTCTTTTGAGAACATGGCGCACTGAGAACCTTTTGAGGAAAGTTTTCTGATTATGATTAGAAACTAACAGTTATCAAATATATCACTGAGGATGACTGGTTTAATAAGTTCATTACTGTTATATTAGATTGTGAAGTTACTAGCTAACTGCAAAAGGTTTGATAAAGACTCAACAAGCTAGCTAGCTAGTTTAGCTCATTCACAGTAGCTAGGACTTTCTAGTTGTAGATTAGCTAACTTAGAATGCTAGCTGAGTGTCAAAAATCTTGTCAAATGATGACAAAAAAAAAAAAACTGCCTCAAAAGGTTGTAGTGTATCATTTATATTACTGAATATTAGTCTTGTGGTACAGTCTTTGTCTCAGGAGTCTATGTGACTAGCATTTAGCATTTATCAGCTTATTTATAAACTCGCAGTTTATTTATAAACTTCGTGCAGTCTCGTCTCAAACTAACTCTTCCTCGCTGTCTCAGTGGATCTGACTGCAAACTGTAGAGCTAAAAAAAAAAAAAAAGTGCAAAGTAACTGAAATGTTGTCTCTTGTTGATTTTCAGTCACAGGGTTTCTAAACCTTTGTTCATGTTTAGTCACTGCATCTGCTGTTGACTCTCTCTCTCTCTCTCTCTCTCTCTCTCTCTCTCACACCTCTTTGGCTTTCGACTACTTTAAACCTTTCAAATAAACCAACCCCCAAGAAGACATGGACACAGCTAGCATAAAAAAAACATAGATATTAAGCATGTGTTTGTCAGTTAGACTGCTAATGGAGTGATGGGAATCATTAAAAATGCAAATAAAGGAGACATATATGTGTCACTGGCTGTCTTTTCCCTCTTTTGTCCATGTATTTGTGATAAAAAATAGGGGAATGAAAAACTGTCTAAAACCAGTTTTACCCCGTAGGCTACATATTAGCTTATCTTAAATCAATACATATCTACTGTATGGTTTAATACTTATAGGTTATGTACTAGAGTATAATTCGTAGTTCATTTGGGTTTATTCCTTTTATTGAATGAGATTTAGTTATGTTTTATTACTTGTAGTTTGTTAGTTAGAAATCAGTGTTTTCTTTTTATTAGAAATCAGTGGGCTAAGCTAAAAGTAATTAAAATAAAAGAAGATTAAGAACAGTATAGGTACAAAAAGGAGACAAAAAATAGATATAAGGAGACAAAAAAGGACACAAATATAGAATAAAATAAATAATATAAAAATATAAAAATAAAAGCATTACAAGGATAAGAAAATATGTTTTTGTTTTTAAAAATTACAAATTGAAAAAAATTTGAAAAAAAAAAAAACACCTGAAACTATACATACCCAAACAAAAACAAAGGAGGGGGGTGGGGGGCGGGGGGTGACTTTAATTTACATTTTAAAGAATCTGATATTATATGTACTTAGGTATTAAAATTACTTGTGTATCATAAATAGAGAAAACAACAGCTGGAAGAAGTTCTCTCACAAACTGTGTACAAAGTCCAGACTATCTGCTACTTTTTGTGCCAAACAATACAATTTCTAAAACTAATTTGTTTGATTGATTAGTAAAAGATTGATCACTCCATTTTTATCTATAAACTGGTAGGTGTTTTTCATCATGTGAAAGCTAGACCTTATTGCTGTCAAACATTGTTTCAAAAAATTAAATTTTGCCAGATATGAAATGACGTGAGACACAAAATCCTCAATCCTCAAAGCACGAGCAGCTCATAAACATTGTAACATTAGTTAATTAAGTTTAATAGCTAGCATTTGATTAGGTTACACTATAAAATATTAATATACATTAAATTTGAGCACAATATCAATCATCATCAATTCAGCACTGATGCTGTGTAGCGTCTAATACTGCATGCCTTCAGGTTGCAGTTAGCTCGTTTTTTGCTTGTTAGCGCTAAAATTTAGTGTCATTTAGGCAGTTATGTTGGCTGAAGGTTAAAGGTATTCTATGCACTCAACCTTTTTCCTGATACTACAACAGTAAAATAATTAATTGGGCTTAAATCACACATTACACTCAAGAAAAAATGCATTATCTGCAGTCTCACTGGACATCTTTGCTTCTGTGCTTACCTGTTTCTGACAGGAAAATAAACATTTGGACATTACTGCAATATCATCCCTGACAATCCTGAATCCCAATCCCAGTCTGGAGAATGCAGAAAGAAACCAGTGAGAAAACCTGTAACAGTGAAGGAAGGCAAAAAAGCTAACTCAATGCTATCGTTAGCGCTGATTAGCAGCTTAATTATCACTATTTTTGTAACTTAATTGACAGCAAATTTCTGATTAAATGTCTTATCGCTGGATAGATTTAATTTCTTTCATTACGTCTTCAACAATAATATGGTGACTAGCTGTATGTAAAATTCCTAAGAGCATAATTTAAGGTAATCTGGTGCTCACTGGGGGAACAAAATGGTCCAATCTATTGCAGAGTCTATTCACACCATAGTGATGTCAGGGGTTAATCAGATGTGTCAGACCTTCTCTATAGTTCCTGAAGTTCTAACCGATGGATGATCTTACTTAGCTGTATCCACCTGAATGCCACACAGAATATAATCCTATAAATATTATTATATAGGATTATATTATAAATACAAGAAGCATAATGAGTCTATGAAATATTGCTTCCCAGAAATCTCCTTCTGAATGCCTAGAATGAGTTCTGCATTGGAGAAGATGGAAGAAGTACAATAAAATGAACTTTCTTTAAGGGATTTATAGTAAAACATCATTCATTCACTTTGAACCCTTAGTGATCAATTGCCTGTAAATGCTACCTTGCACATTTCTCGATGGCATTTGGGAGTTTATGAAACTCTCCTGTGGAGGACTTAATCATTGTGTATCACTTCAACTGAAGGAAAATCTATGCAATTTTATAAATTCCCCATTGGCCTTTATCTATCATGGCCCCCTAATAATCTCCATCCCTGAATTGGAAATCACTCTCCTCTCCTCTCCACCTATAGCTGTACCCCCATACTATGTAAAGTGCTTTGAGTGCCTAGAAAAGCGCTATATAAATGTAATGAATTATTTTTACAGGCAGGTGTTGCATTTTGCATTGTAAAATACATTTGCCTGCAGCTACAGTACATGCCATATTTATCAGTTTTCATGTTCATATCTGGAGATCTAAATACTCTACTTCTGGCAGTCACAATAAGAGAGATACAGTCTTTCACAAATGTAGTTGCTCTGGGTCATATCACTTTATCTTGATGCTGTCTTCATTATGAGCCTGTTAGAGGGGAAACTGAGTATAAAGTCAATAAAAAGAAAGAGTGCAGGCTGATTAAACTAGCTATTACAGGATAACGACGGCTCTAGGTGGCTTATAAATCCTCAATTTGTATCCACATATGCCACAATATCAGGATGTATTATATAAATAAATTCACGACCTAACAATGTGATCATATCGCAACTGTGTGCTGGAAAGTTGTGAGTCCTGGGTTAATTTATAGCGGAAACGAGGGCTTTATCACTAGGAGACATATTTTAGCAAATATTTTATTAGAGAATTTTATTAGAGAAAAACAATTACCATCTAAACAGGGCTAGAGGAAGATAATGCCCCAATCACTTTATGAGGAAAAAGTGACTGCAATGTAATGTAATATTTTATGAGATGGATGGACTTTTGTTATGGATTTTTTTTTTTTCAAATACATTTTGAAATGTTCCAGGAAACAGAGAGTTATGAGCATTATTTAAAAAAAAGCTCTATACTAGCCATTTTATTACAGTATGAACATCTGTACACCTGCTCATTCTTGCTGTAATTATGCAATCAATCAGCCAATCATGAGGCAGCAGAATAATGTATAAAATCATGCATATACAAGTCAAGAGCTTCAGTTAATGTTCATATCAAACATCAGAATGGGGAAAAATGTGATCTCACTGACTTGGTGTGGAGTGGTTGTTCGTGTTCGTTGCATGGTTGTCTCTAGAGTTTACACAGAGCGAAAAACAAAAATCATCCAGTGAGCAGCAGGTGGAAAGGTCAGTGGAGAATGCCCAGACTGATTCGAGCTGAAGTCACAGTAGCTCAAATAACCACACTTTATAATCATAGTGCACAGCATGTCAAACCTTCAGGTGGATAGGCTACAACAGCTGAAGACCACATTACATTCTACTCCTGTCCGACAGGAAAAAAACAGGACTTACTTCTTCTTAATGAATACTAAGCTTGCCTTGGCTGGCTCTATAGAGGATCAAATGTAACAAAACATGATCTTCAATCCACTCTTCCAATGATTTCCAGGCTGCGGCAGGGGACACACTTTACTGCATGGGGGAGATGCCCCTGATATTAACACTAATGCATAGTCTGGTGGGTGATGGTGAGGTAATTTGGCTTTCATGTAAAAACTGTAATGAATTTTCCTGGTTACACAACTGCTATTTGACCATGTAGTATTGTTACATTTATAGAAGGGATTTATTTACTTACAATCGCACTATCTGGTGTCACCCGGATGAGGATGGGTTCCCTTTTGAGTCTGGTTCCTCTCAAGGTTTCTTCCTCGTATCGTCTCAGGGAGTTTTTCCTTGCCACCGTCGCCTCTGGCTTGCTCATTGGGGATAAATTCGTACATTTCAAATCTATATCCTGAGTTTATATATTTCTGTAAAGCTGCTTTGGGACAATGACCTTTGTTAAAAGCGCTATACAAATAAAATTGAATTGAACTGAATCGAATTTCTTGAACACTTCAGTAAGAGCATTGTTGATATCAAGACTTTCACTGTGAGTACAGTGACTGGCACTGGGGACTCCAAGCTATTAATTCTGCCTCACTGCAGGAAATGGTGGAATTATCCAAGGCCAACCTAGTACTGTAAGGCAACCAGGGGATTGAGTGGCGAAATCACTTTGAATTTATGCACATAAAGGACAGTAGAGTACATTAAAAGTGAAATAGAAAATGTTTAGTTCATCCATTTTGATTTCAAATCTTTAATTTACTTAAAACAAACAATATAAACCTTGCGACCGTTCACTTTGACTCAGTTCTCCTTGTTGTATAGGTTCATGACATGACCCTGGGAACCCATCCATCCATCCAGTTTCTGTACCACTTATCCTACACAGGATTGCCAACCCATCTCAGAGCACAATCACACACACGTTCACACACTACGGGCAATTTCGAGATGTCAATCGGCCTACAACGCATGTCTTTGGACTGGAGCTGGAAACCGGAGTATCCGGAGGAAACCCCCAAAGCACGTGGAGAACATGCAAACTCTGCACACACAGGGCGGGGGCAGGAATTGAACCCCCAACCCTGGAGTTGTAAGGCAAACGTGCTCCATGGGAACCCACCTAGACCCAAGGTCATATTGATTGAAAGTGTCCAGGACAACGTCAGAGTCAGATATCGATTCTTCCTGTTCTGCCATCCGTGAAAAGTGGTTTGTGTTTTTGTTTTTGAAAAGTGGTTGGTAGAAGAAGAAGTTAAATTAGCAGTGCTGGAGTCACGGTGAGATGCATCCTGGACGTAATGGGGAAACGTGACTGTTAGGATTCTCTGTGCTTATGGATTCAGGCTTTGACTGTCCTCCACAGTGGTGTCAGTGTGGTCTCTGAGTGGGTCAGAGTGCCCCTGCCTGGAGCAGCCGTGTCCCATGGGTCAAACAGTTGCAGGTTGATGACATGAAAGCATTGTATGGTATGGTGGCATTGTATGGCTCTTTGTAATGTCTGATACGTTCTGGGTTATGTGTATACTATTCAGTGCAGTTAGTGTAGCCTCTGCATCTGATCTCGGATGGGTTTTGATTCTTTGTCATCCTAGTCATATGCTATTGATTACGCTTCAGGTCATTAGAAATGTTTCTGCTTTTCCTGGCTGGTTTTTAGCACAACCTTGACACCACATTCATCATGTGCCTCATTAAGGGAAGCTCTCAGGCTATCTAGAGGAACCACATATTAAATTAGATAGTATTAACTGTTTTATTAATTAAGATTTACTGTTTATTATTTGTGTAGTTTATTTTATCTTAGTCTGAATTTGCTCAGGGGGGGCACCTTCAGGGATGGGAGTTCGATTCCTGCCTCCACCCTGTGTGCACAGAATTTTCATGTTCTTCTAATGCTTCGAGGGTTTCCTCCAGGTACTCCAGTTTCCTCCCCCAGTCATGCCACAGACATCTGTTGTATCTCTAAATTGCCCATAGTGTGTGAGTAGGTGTGACGGGTTGGCACCCCGTCCAGGGTGTCCCGTGCCTTGTGCTTCGAGTTCCCTGGGATAGGCTCCAGGCTCCCCACAACCCTGTGTAGGACAAATGGTACAGAAAATGGATGGATGGATGGATGGATGGATTTGCTCATTCTACCATCTCACCCTCAAAAAACCAAACTTACACAGTACTTTAAAAAAAAAAAAAAAGAAACATTTATTTTTAAATACTTCTGAACATTACAAAATGCAAATCTGAAAGTATACAGCTTAACGTTTATACACTGGCAAAGCCATCAAGGAAATGAGGCTTCATCACTGATAAGAGCATGTCTTACCTATAAATTATTTACACGTGACAAAACTTTGAAATGCTTTATACAAATATAACCAAACTATATAACAGAATGGCCCTTTTTTATTTTAAAGAAACCCAATTCTTATCAATAAAACAGTGCCACTTATACAGGTGGAGAAGATTTTTTTTAAAAAACAAACAAAAAAAACAAACACTTTTTTTCTCTGAACTTTTTGCAGCATTTTATTACATTGTTGCATTTTCTAAGCATGCACATCTGACCTTGAGACGTTTCAAAGTGCATGTAACTTGAAATATGTGTGTGAATGGCTTAATCACTGGAGAGAATGAGTGTGTGTGTGTGTGTGTGTGTGTGTGTGTGTGTGTGTGTGTGTGTGTGTGTGTGTGTGTTGGGGACATTCAGGGCAAGAGAGTACAGAGGAGACGTATGATGAGTAGGAGATATGGATATAGAATAGATGATGCATAGGGAGTACGGGATGAGTGTTTAGGGTTTAGTGAATGACTGTGTGGTGTAGAGAGTGGGGCTGTAGAGTTCAGACTGAGTAGATTTGATGAGTAGCAGATGAGTGTGTAGGGTGTAGTGGAGAATCGTGTGTGGTTAAGGCTTAGGAAGAGGTGAAGACATTAGAGATGGGACACTGCCAGTCTGACGGTGTCTCCTGTTCTGTCGTGTGTAGTTGCAGTCCTGCTGGAGTTTCGGTTCTGGGAGGCGGAGGCTGTGCGGCCTCAGAAACACACTCCTGCTCTCGGTCCGCCTCCGTTCCCTCCTCCGTCTGCTTACCTGAGACACACACACACACAGAAATTCAACACAAGTGTATCCTGCGTGTAATAATTGATAATAAAAGTGCACATTCTGTACAAAAAAAATAAGGGCTGGTAAAGAGGTGTGTACGGCATAGGGGACAAGTGTGTAGGGTGTAAGTAATAAAAGTGTCAGGTATTTGAGGATAAGTGTAGGACTGGATGTGTTTGTATCTAATAGGGTGGAAGGTGTTTCGGGATGAGTATAGGATGTAGGTGATGGATGTGTAGGGTACAACCCTACCCTAGGGTAGAACCTCATCAACGCCAACTCTGTGTGTGTGTGTGTGTGTGTGTGTGTGTGTGTGTGTGTGTGTGTGTGTGTGTGTGTGTGTGTGTGTGTGTGTGTGAGATACTCACCAAAGCCATGTGACCTTTTCATGTGAAGCTTCATGTTGCTCTTCTGCGTGAAGCTGATGCTACACACCTCACACTTGTAAGGCTTCTCTCCGGTGTGTTTGACGGTGTGTATGTGCAGCGCACTCTTCTGATTAAATGCTTTATCACACTGCTCACACTTATAGGGCCGCTCACCTGCTCCCCACACACACACACACACACACACACACACACACACACAAAAGTCAAGTTCCCAGAGCCAGAACAATTAAAGAATAACTAGAGAATAATTAACGGTGAAATTTGATCGAAAACACCTCACCGTCGTTGTACCCTATTCTCCGGTCTATATGTTTAGGACAGCAACACTAATTTTAATATACCTTTAATGTACTCTTTCGCTTCATATTCCTGTAAAAGCACTAAAATAACCTATATATTATATACATAATAATATTTAAAGTTAAACGTTAACCACGGCAGTGCTTTTCCTTTGATTTGAATCTTAATTTCAGTCTGTTAGAAACACTAGTGTGGCATTAGCCTGTACATGTACAGTGTGTGTGTACCTGTGTGTGTGCGGATGTGTCTCTCCAGCTGGCTTGGTTTGGCGAATGCTTTATCACAGCTAAAACACTTAAACACACGTGGCTTTTGAGAGCTCAGAGATGGACCGTTTGTGTGGACAAACTCGTGCTCCTGCAACACACACAATATATATATATATCATATATAATGCATGCAAGTTAATTATAATACATAATATAACTGTATATATAATGCAGTGATATTATTATAATGTAGAGTATGTAACTCAGTATATAATGCATGCTAATAATAATATACAATGGACATGAATGTATTAATAATGTACTGTGATTATATATATATATATATATATATATATATATATATATATATATATATATATATATATATATATATATATATATATATATATACATACATACAAACATACATACACACACACACACACACACACACACACACACACACACACACACACACACACACACACACACACACACACACATACACACACACACACACAGTACTGTTTCAGGCACCCTATTTTTTTTTAGTACAAACTTTGTTATAGATTTTTTATTTTATGACTTCTACATTATCAAGTCAGTACAAAAACATTTTGGATTCCCAAACATGAGTTTTCTAGCACAAAATTAAATGTTACAGAAAAATGTTTGTATGTCATTAAAGAAAGCAGCATATTACGTAAGAGACACTTTTCAGACCAAAAACACAATGAAGGCTGCTGGGTTTTGCTGCAAAAATAAGAAGCAAGTGGGAAAGTCAAAGTCTCCAGAAGAACTGTGTCTGGTTCTGCAAGATGCTCAATAAAACTTGCCAGCTCATTTCCTTATTAAACTAGTCTATGTGTTGTGAAGATCAGACTTTGATAGATCCCTGTTCTTTAAATAAAACACACCCGATCCTCATCCCATTGATTGAAAACACCTGACTCTAATTTCACCTTCAAATTAACTGTTAATCCTAGAGGTTCACATACTTTTGCCACTCACAGATATGTAATATTAGATCATTTTCCTCAATAAATAAATGACTAAGTATAACATTTCGGTCTCATTTGTTTAACTGGGTTCTCTTTGTCTACTTTTAGGACTTGTGTGAAAATCCGATGATGTTTTAGGTCATATTTATGCAGCTATATAGAAAATTCTAAAGGGTTCACAAACTTTCAAGCAACACTATATTTTACTTTTATCGTACTTCTGTTGAGTCTACATTGCTCGAGTCTCCCCTTACACACTGTACACCTTCCCATAAACCTTGCACATCATACCCTGTACAAACACACTTCTGAAGTGTCATTTCCATAAAGTATCCATACACGAGTGCAGAGCAGCTGTTGTGGAAGGTCATTTGTGTTGAGAGCCACTTCCACTCGGCAGTTCATTCACACACACACACACACACACACACACACACACACACACACACACACACACACACACACACACACACACACACAAAACACTCCATTTTCAGCTTTCCCTAGTGATGTGCTTGTTGCAGAGCTTTAATTAGTGGCATCCTGAGGATTGTTTAAAAGAAAAGAGGGGAAAAAAAGCATTGGAGGATGGCAGGTCTCACTGAGATGACTGCAATTAATCAGAAACACATTTAGTAGCAGCTGTCCAACATCTGTCTCAAAGTTTCTTTCAGGATTTGCCCTCTGTAGGGGCGGATTTTTCATGCTGACTGTAGTTTACAGTTGACGGGGGTTGATATGAAGTCTGTCCAATGTTTCATTGATTGAGGGGAAAAAAAAGCTATATATATAGCTTTAAAGAGAAACTTTCATAAACAACAAATTTCATAAACAACAACATGAATTTAACATGTTATTTATTTATTTTTTTAAATATATACAGTGCTGTACAAAAGTTTTAGGCACCCTATTTTTTTAGTACAAACTTTGCTGTAGATTTTTTATTTTATGACTTCTACATTATCAAGTCAGTACAAAAAACATTTTAGCTTGCCAAACAGTTTTCTAGCACAGAATGAAATGTTACAGAAAAATGTTTGTATGTCAGTAAAGAAAGCAGCATATTACGTAAGAGACACTTTTCAGACAAAAAATACAATGAAGGCTGCTGGGTTTTGCTGCAAAAATAAGAAGCGAGTGCGAAAGTCAAAGTCTCCAGAAGAACTGTGTCTGGTTCTGCAAGATGCTCAATAAAACTTACCAGCTCATTTCCTTATAAAACTGCACTAACTGTACCGGAGACTACTATTTTTATTTTTTTGTCACACCAAATATTGACTTTGTTTCATTTACTACCGTTTACTGCTCTTTACGGTATTTTTTTTTTTTTAAATGTAGAAACATTTAATTTCATTACTTTGAAGGCATCTTTGCTCTACAGCATTTCTTTGCATGTGCCTAAAACTTTTGCACAGGACTGTATAATTTCTGACTTCAATTTAAAAATGCACATGTACCCTGTACACACACTTCTGAAGAGCCATTTCCATAAAGCTCCCACACACAAGTGGTCCTGCCGGTTCTGCAGTAAACCCACTGCTTTGCAAACGAGTGGGCCTGGGACACAAAAAGCTTGATGTTTGCATGACTGCACCCACCCACAAATATAGTGCTTTTGGGTAGGTGGACTAACACGATGGAGAGAAAGAGAGGATTATGGAGCGATTAAGTAACAGAGAGATCTAGTGATGTTCACCTTGAGGTGTGTTTGTCGTTTGAAGGCCTTGTTACACACACCGCAGACGTAGCAGCGCTCTTTGCCATGTGTTATCCTCCAATGGCGGCGCAGCATGGCCGCTGAGGGGAACTCCATACTGCAGTAGATACACTGATTCACCACGTGCACACATACACCCACACACACACACACACACACACACACACACACATGTTAACACATGTTTATTAACACATTTAAACCAACACACAATACTGCTTGGTCACACATTTAGCTAATTAAGCTAGATCAGAGGTTTACAAACAAACAAACAAACAAACAACACACACACACACACACACACACACACACACACACACACACACACACACACACACACACACAGAAACCTTGGTTTCCTCTGACTGAGGTGTAACCTGTTGAATCGTGCTTGCCGGCTGCACTGATGATCCCTCCTCACACACCACAGCTGGGAACTGCTGACCCTGCACACACACAAACACACATTCTAAAGATGTGTGTGTTCAGCCTGGGTGTATTTTGTATGTCTTGTATCTGTGTGTATGTGTTCACACCTGTGTGTTGAGGTTCAGTGTGACTGTGTCCAGCATCTGTGTATCCGCCAGCGCAAGTGTGACGTTGCTGTCAGTGGTCACACTCCCTGATGACATCGACATGTTCTGGGAGAGAGAGGTGCTGGGAGCCAGAGTGGTAACTATAGTAACACACACACGCGCACACACACACACACACACACACACACACACACACACACACACACACACACACACACACATGCAATGATGATGCATGAGTAATAATGTAATGAAGGGTCACCAAGTGTGATTGTGGGTGTGGCTCTCACCTGCCATGCTGGAGGGGGCAGTGCTTTGTGTGAGGAGCTGCTCAGAACTGAGAGCCAGAGAGTTGCTGCTGGAAGGAGGTGTGGTCAATCGCAAGGCCCCACCCATTTCTACTCCTGCGCCTGCACATGGCGGAGGCAACAGATCCTGACCTAGAAAGAGATTATTATTATTAGTAGTAGTAGTAGAAGTAGTATAAGGAACATTAATAGTAATGTAAGAGTGATGGTAGTTATAAAGTAGTAGTAACAGTAGTAGTAAAAATAGTAATTTAAATATATATCTGGATTTCTTTAAAGCTGCTTTGTGACATTATCCATTGTTGAAAGCAGTATATGAATAAAATTGAACTGAACTGAACTGAGTAGAAGTAACAGAGGTAGTAGTACTAGTAATAACAGTAGTAGGAGTAGTAACAGTAGCAACAGCAGTAGTACTAACAGTGGTAGTAGCAACAGTAGTACTAGTAGGAGTAGTAGTATTAGTATTATCAGTACTAGCAATAACAGTAGTAACAGTAGTAATAGCTGTAGTAGAAAAAGCAGTAGCAGTAGTAATAGTTGTAGTAGTAGGAAAAGTGGTAGAAGGAACAGTAGTAGTAGTAGAGCAAATAAATTTGTTATTGTTTATTATTAGCTATTAAGCGACTTAAAGTGACTAAAAGCATCTGAGGAATGAACTTTAGAATTTTAGAAGAATTTTTTAACAAATATGCATAATGTCCCGCTGCCCAGTCCAAATACAAACCCGGTTATGCTAACCTACATTTAAATACTCTTGTGTTTACAAGAAGATTTCACATTAACAGCCCCTTCTTACTGTATTGTGTATTGTATTTTCAGAAACAGAGTTTTTTTTTTTTTTTTAATTTACAACACATTCTCGACATTTCACAATATGGCATAACCCATGAAAGTAATTTTAGTTGTATGGTGAATTTTCTTAGCAATTTACCAAACAAATCTGAGTAAAAATGTTGATGTACCTGGCTGTTTTGAGATCATCTCAAAAGCATGAGATCATTTTCGTGTGTAATGTGTATGTTTGTGCGTACCTGATATAGTAAGTGTGATCTCCTGGTTGCTGTTGGCCAGTGTGTTGGTATTCACGGTATGAGTGTGTGTGTCGGTCTGTGTGTGGGGGAGCGTGTGCGCATGAGGGTTGCTGATGGTGAGCGTGATCTCCGGTGCTCCTGAACTGCCGTTCCCCACCAGCGCCGGTGCTCCGACCACCTGAGCCAACTGATCCGAGCCTACACACACACACACACACACACACACACACACACACACACATCCCCCATTCAACTGATTTAATAGAATCATGACACATAGTGTGGACCCTATATTAGACTTCATTGTGTGTGTGTGTGTGTGTGTGTGTGTGTGTGTGTGTGGGTGTGTGAGGGCGAGAGAGAGAGAGAGAGAGAGACCTGTGTGTTCCTGCTCTGTGAGGCTGCCGATGGCAACGCTGGGGTTCTGGATCACAACGTTAGTGTGTCCTGCAGCATCACTGGCCAGCAGGTGTGCGTTGGTGTGGGACGACAGGGTGGAGTCGATACTTAACACACCGCTCTGTAGAGTCTGCTGCAGGATACTAGGGTCAATCTGCAGACACACAAACACACAGTTACACAGAGCACGCACATTCCTTTGCTCGGCCTTGGTTTAAAACTTCCGCCAACGTTCCAAAGTACAAAACTGTGTTTATATTTGGTTTAGTTATTGTGTGTTACCTGCAGTGTGATGTTGTTGATGTTGGCCGTGTCGATGCCGGATATCTGGACGTTGGGACAAAGCAGACCTGTTGGTGCGAGCTGCAGCTGAATCCCCTCTAATGTGGCCAAACCATCTGTTAGGGACACTGTCAGGTCACCATTCGCTACACACACACACACACACACGCACACGCACGCACACGCACACACAGAGATCCTTTTTAGACCACAAGTAATTTGACAAAGTAATTTGTTTTGCTGATCTGAGGTCTTTACTCATTTATACCTGCTCTGTGCACAAAATAAATTAAAATTGGATGGAAAGGCGGGATGAAGTTCAGCAGAGAGAGTGGGGACGCCTCTGCATTCTACTGCAGCTCAGAGCTTCGGCTATGATAATTTCATTCAACAATCATCCTTCAAATAAATAATAACATCGGAATGTAAGCTGAAAACTGCTGGGCAAAGTGCTGAGGCCTTATAAAGAAGAAAGTTTAGATTTAAATGTAACATTATTCAGCCAACAGAAAGGAGCTGCACACGAGTGGAATTTATATGCACAGCAGACATATTCAGACTTTGTATTCAGCGTATATTCCGAGACAGTTTATAATGGGTTAGTAAAGTTAGCACAAAATAGGCAGTTTAAGTCCTAAACGTCAATATTTACATAAGGAAAGTTTGTCGCATTCAGTGTCGGGTTATACACACACTCATATTGATTTTCTGGGTGCACCATTGAGACAGGATTTTTCAAAAGCGACTACCTAATCGCCTTTAAACACAAGCACTTGCCTTTAAATCTGAAAAAATACAAATAAAAATCAGGGGGTAGAAAATACTGACTTACAATGCAAACCAGGGATTTCTGTCAAATGTAATACAATGTACCATGAAAGCAAGAGACAATTGAAGATTTAAAAATAAAGAAAGACCAATATGATGCTCTATGAAAGTATTAATGGCTTGCATTGATGTAGACATCTAATAGGAGCCCATATATTGTTTCATGAATGGTATCAGTAGTAATTAATCACATTAACTAAAAACAATATGACTTCTACCTTTCCATCCATTATCTGGCAGCTTATAAAATAGCACTTGATGCAAGTGCACAGCCTGTTATTTTGCATTTTATGTTTTTTATATTGTGTGCCAACAGTTAATGGTGCAAATAACATAAGGAAGCCAGGAGATATAAATGAAGGTCATGAATTAATGCCCATAGATAGATTGTACACATAATACTGGCTTCAACTGGGGATTTTTTTTTCCTTTATTTGATTATTCAGATAATTGTTGGATGAGTGAATGATTCAGATACAAAATAAACTTCTATTTTAGAAATGCTAAGATATTAAATAGAAATGCTAAAAATATATGACAGAACTACTTGCGCAGTGCAGATAAAACAAGAGCCAAAGCAAAAAAAAGAAAAAAGAAAAAAAAAGAAAACACGTCACATGAACAAGACAACAAGACAACAACGGATCTAGTGCCCAACTGTGCCTGGTGTGAAGCCTCATACTGATTTTTAGGTGGTGTGCTGCTATCTTTGACTTTTTTTTTTCTTTCCCTGTTTTCTGTGATAAGCACAGTGCACATACAGACCCTGTTTAAACTTGGTTTTGTAGATAATTTCAATGAGAGAGTTGCTTAAGCTGACACTCGATGGAACTGTACACCTATTAGAATCCTAACACACTTATCATAACCTTCCTCCTTCGTCTGGTACATATTCGGGTCTGGATTAGAATGAAATAGAGAAATTACAAGGGGACACATCTCTTACACTACAAAAGTGCCTTTTACAAAAAATGTCATTGCATCAATCCCCTTTGGTATTCCAGCCCCCTGCCTGATATGTACCGTTACTAGGCAATAAGAACTGTGTCAAGAGTGCAGTACACTAATTAGCTGTGTGAGGCAATGTACCAGGCTGCTTAGATCTCCAAGGGATTTGGCTGCAACAGCATGTTAACTAAATTGCAGTTTCATTTCGACACACAGCACAGCCAAATACATTGTTCTGGCATTTGACTGCTATTGTTACAACTGAAACTGACATAACTAGGGTTATGTGTCATGAACGTACATAAAATAGCCCGTAATAATAAAGTCAGTTTGCCAAATTATTTACAAATGAAAAATGTAAAAGTTGGCCATGATTGGCCAAGCATCAAAAGTATTTTGGGCCTTGACACAAAGCACTACATTTGCTGGAAACTCAAAACTGCTCATCACCCTGGAACGTCATCACCATAGTGAAGCATGGTGGTGGTAGCATCATGTTTTGGGTATGCTTTTCATAAGCAGGAATTGGGAAATGTGTCAAGGTTGAGGGCAAGACAGATGAAACCAAACACAGGGCAGTCCTAGAAGAAAACCTCTTCCAATCTGCAAGAGATTGGAGACTTCTGTGGTGGTTCTCATTCCAGCTAGACATACTGCAAAAGCTACACTATAGTGTTTCAAAATCAAGAACCTGTTGTGTTACCAATGGTCTCCATTCAGCCTGACAGAGCTGAATGACTCCCAAAAGACTTCCTCCTTTTCCAATGAAGATTTTATGAAATATTGACCCAGGGGTTGAATAATTATGCAACCAACAAATGTCTGTTTTTTTTTTAATTAACCTTTGTGTAACTTTAAACACTTTTTTGCACCTTTAAATGTTAGACAGTGTTGTGTAAGTCAAATTGTAAAAAACAATTAACACTACAAAATATGGGAGAGTTCAGTGAGGTGAATAATAATGCAAGGCACAGTAGGTGTGTACACATATGCATATTACCTGACATGGTAGCTGGAAGGATAGTCTGTCCCACGATGCCTTGCTGCAGCAAGTTTGGGTCGTACTGTCCTGTCAGGACTGGGTTGCTGTGGATGTAGATGTTCGAGTCAGCACCCGAACTATGCAGGAGGCCCACAGGAGGCAGTGCTTCGGCGGAGGTGGGCGGAGCCTGCTGCCCCGGTGTATTCTGGGCAGTGACATGGCTCTGAGCGGTGTGCCTGGACTTCCTGCTCTCAGGGCCGGGCCTCAGGTGGCACTGCATGTGTGTTTTGCGATGTCCGGACGTGCGGAAACGCTGATCGCAGTACGGACATTTGAAGGGTTTGGAGCCGGTGTGCAGGCGCATGTGCACCTTCAGACTGCCTTTAGTGGAAAACGCTGTGCTGCACATGTGGCACGTAAACAGCTTCTGACCTGCACACATGCAACAATAAACAGCCAAACAAATTCACCTACAGCACCTTTCACACACATATCCTTCCTTCAAGTGTGCACACAGTGTTGTGTCCTATCACCCTGGTTCTGTCCCTTTACATTTTACCATACAACTCTAATAATTCGAATCTCAAGTGTAGGGAATAGGGAACATTTGGTATTTGGAACACATTTCCAGAATCTAGAACAACAGAAACCCAGTGTATACCTGCAAAATAAGCCTGAAAACTGACCACAAAAAAACACAACGAACTGCCAGCAAAAACAGTAGCACTGCATTGAAAAAAACATTTTTATAACTTCACTTAGGCTAACAGTTTTGGATTTGCTTGTATATGTAAATTGATGACTCTTTGACAGCTTGTCTTCTCACCCACCTGAGTGTGTCTTGACGTGGCAGTCAAGTGTGGATTTCACGGTGAAACTCTTCCCACACTCATCACACTTGTACGGCTTCTCTCCGGTGTGAATCCGGACATGTCTGTAGAAATGCAGTGGTGTCAGACTGGTGTAAAAGCCAGTACAAGCGAGATAATGGCTGTTGAATTGTTGTGATACCTGAAGACATCTAGTATTTCTAATAATTGCGCACATTGTTGGGTTGTCTCTTATGTATTGCATACCAATTATCACCACAAGTCGAATTAACAGTGATGGGTTAGTTTAGCGTGTGTGTGTGTGTGTGTGTGTGTGTGTGTGTGTGTGTGTGTGTGTATGTGTGTGTGTGTGTGTATACCTAACAAGGTCACTGGGCTTTTTGAAGCTCTTTGGGCAATACTGGCAGCGGTTGGGGAACTTGGGCTCAAGCTCCAGCGTGCTCTTATCCTTGATCTCACTGATGCGATCTCTCTCTGCAGCTGACTGGATCAGGACCTTCTCAGAAACCGAGGCGTCATTACCCGGGTCACTCTGAGCCAACTCGGCTGTCTGCTCCTCTGAAAACGTGATGATGCCCGACCGGATCCTCTTCGCCAGCGAGGGGTCCCCAACATCAACTTCCACGGTCGCTTCATCTCCGTCCAGAACTGCAGCGATCGACAATGAGGACATACGAGATCACTAAACCATCAGGTCTAATTAGCAGCCTTCGATGTGTGACGTAGATCCCTCATCACACTATTCTGTGAAACTCAAAAGGCCCTGTTCATAGCCGATATTAA
Source organism: Cranoglanis bouderius (assembly GCA_023630585.1). Taxonomy (NCBI): domain Eukaryota; kingdom Metazoa; phylum Chordata; class Actinopteri; order Siluriformes; family Cranoglanididae; genus Cranoglanis; species Cranoglanis bouderius. The sequence goes on from CM042571.1 coordinate 5,437,351, forward strand.
CATCCGTGATATTAACAATTTATCGCGATTGACCATTTGTGATTGCGTTTCGCCAGGGAGGGGTTTCCAAATCTGCCCAAAGCGAGCTGAAGTCGATTTTAAACTCAGTTAGAGCCTTGCTTTCCTGTTATTTTATTAAGAGTTTTCTAGAGTTCAAATTAAAGTGTGAAATCTTCTGAAATACATTACAGCGGCTGACAACTCAGCAACGGAATAAAACCTGCACACACCATAGATTCTTAATGATTATACACTGTTTTTCTCTATTTTGTATTTCTTTTCATCATTGCTTGCATTCTTTTTCTCTCCTTTCTTCCATTCTTTCAGTTTAAGCAGAAGTGCACATCTATGTTCACTTACACATCTGTAAGTCTGAATGGAGGGCATCTTATTCCAACGATATAGACTGACTCAGTGGACAGCTGATCAATCAGAGCTGAGGAACTAGTGATTACATGTGCACCATGATCTATCACACTATCAGTCTGATAGGAAAAGTGAAAACTAATTTAAAAAAAAATATATATTATAAAGTTCTCTAATGATTCTTAACTGGTTTTGTCTAACGATCCACGTTCCTCATTTATCAATACATCACACCCCAAGCGTGTCTGAAAGCTTCTAATTTATTTCACAAAATGAGTACATCAGTAACGGGCTAAGAGTAACAAATTGGAGACAGAGAGGCTTTTCCAATAACGTTACACCACAGCAATGCTGAATTCTCGAATCTGATAAGGCAGAACGTTTATATTAATGCACTCGGTGTAATATATTATTGCTTCCATAGCAACAACTAATTCACACAGACTCCACATAAACAGCTTTTTTAAAATGTGTGCAGTTATTGATATGGTAAAGTTTTCTATAAGGAGATGTTTATTTATCATTTTTGGAAAGAATCTCCAGTGTCAGCGGTTTGTAATGGCTGTTCATTTACATTTAAGTATTCAGGATGGAGGACTTTGCCCAAACAGCATTTACTGCCTTAGTTATTTCAAGAGAGAGAGAAAAAAAAATAAAAGAGAGGCTTGTGAGGGAATAGCTATTTATCGCCGCTATAATGTAAGTGATACCAGGAACTTGTTTCATGGACATTCCACAAAATGAAACGTAAGTAAATACAGATAATTAGTATGGCATTTCATGCCTTACTTAATTAAAATTAAAAAATTTAAAATTGTCAAATTAATGTGGTATACAGTTGAGGTCATGTTTTGTCTTCTGGGAAATATCTTATGTAGCTTCTGAAGGGCAGTACTAAATGAAAAAAATAAGACCTTTCAACAAAATAATAACAATTTCCCCCGATCATCCTGTTCAAAAGTTTACACCCCCCCTGGCTCTTAATGTATCGTGTTGCCTTCTTGAGCATCAGTGAATGTTTGCACCTTTTGTAATAGTTGTGTACGAGTCCCTCAGTTGTCCTCAGTGGATCTCAGAATCATATAGCCCACTGTTGGAAAGGGGTCAAATATGCAGAAGATGCTGGAAACCCAAACAATATGTAGGACCTGGATGATTTTTCTGAAGAACAGTGGGCAGTTTAACTGCTCAGGACAAACAAGGGACTCATGAACAACTATCACAAAATATAAAAACAGTCGTTGATCATCCAGGTGACAACACACAGTATTAAGAATGAAGTGTATGTAAACTTTTGAACTGGTTCATTTGTGTAAATTCTGTTATTATTGTGTCTTGTGGACTATATGTAAACATCTGTTATGTGAAATAACAGGGCATATTCAGGGCAGTACTAAATAAATAAAAAAAACATGCCATTTTTATGATCCCTCTTAGTAGTAGTAGTAGTAGTAGTAGTAGTAGTAGTAGTAGTAGTATTATTATTATTATTATTATTATTATTATTATTATTATTATTATTAACATTTTGCAGATTCTGCAAGGCATATATAAACTTATGACCTCAACTTTAGGAGGAATAAAACCCTTCAGGAAGTGCTGTTATTGCAAAATAGCCTGTAGGGTGGTAACAGTAACTCCACTTCATATTGGGCCGCATGGCTCTAGCCCATCATTGAGTACTTTCCTATAAAACCACACTCTGTCATGTTTTATTCCTTACATAAAACATATCAATGGGACTCTCTCATGTTTATTATGCTGAGGCTTATGTACAGTATTTTAGCTAACTAATCTGGATGCTTAACACTAATTGTTGTTGTTGTTGTTGTTGTTATTATTATTATTATTATTATTATTATTATTATCATTATCATTATTATTATCATTGCTGTTCATGCTGTACCTCTGGGCCCGACAGCATGAAAGAGCTTCATGTGTTTGCGGCGTAGCAGGTGTGTGCGGAAACTCTGTTCACACAGGGTACATCGGAACGGCTTTGTGTTAAGATGGATGATCATGTGACGATTCAAGCTGCCGTTAGTGGTGAAGGAGGCGTCGCACACATTACACTTAAACGCCTTCACACCTGCAGAGAGACCGGACATACAGAAAGACAGAGACTTGATCTTGTTGCCTAAACACATAGCCTCCCAAATCTCTTGTGCATACTAAATATTGCAATACATCACGATCGTAGCTGATTGGCCACAAGTCTATCTGTGGATTACCTGTGTGTGTGTTCAGGTGTGATTTGAGAACGCCGGTGGAGACGAAGTTCCGCCCACACAGGTTGCAGCCATATGGCTTCTCACCAGTGTGTGAGCGAATGTGCTGCTTCAGGTGACTCGACTTCTTAAAGCCTTTATCACACACATTGCACCTGTACATGACACACATATATACACCACACATAGTACCACTTATCATCTGTCTATCTATACACTGAATTTAATTCACACCTGTATAGGAAAGTTTGGGAATGTACAGTGCCCTCCACTAATATTGGCACCCTTGGTAAATATGAGCAAATAAGGCTGAGAAAAATTGTTTAATTATTGTTTAACCTTTTAATCTTTTGTTTAAAAAAAATCACAAAAATACCCTACTCTCATGGATATCAAACAATTGCAAACAAAACAAAGGTTTATCCAAAAAATATCTTTGTTAAATATAGGTGTGCAACAATTATTGGCACCCTTTTAGTCAATACTTTGTGCTACCTCCCTTTGCCAAGATAACAGCTCAGGAGTCTTCTCCTATAATGCCTGATGAGGTTGGAGAATACATGGCAAGGGATCCGAGACCATTCCTCCATACAGAATCTCTCCAGATCCTTCATATTTCGAGGTCAACACTGGTGGACTCTCCTCTTCAGTTCACCCCACAGGTTTCCTATGGGGTTCAACTCAGGAGACTGGGATGGCCATGGCAGGACCTTGATCCAACCACGGCCCATTTGAAGCTTTCTGGCAGATTCAGTCAGGTTTTCATTTAATATCTGTTGATAGTCCATGATGCAGTGTAACCTAACAAAATGTCCAGATCCTCTGGCAGAAAAACAGCCCCAAAACATTAAAGAGCCACCACCATATTTAACCGTGGGCATGAGGTACTTTTCCATATGGCTACCTCTCTGTGTGCCAAAACCACCTCTGGTGTTTATTGCCAAAAAGCTCTGTTTTGGTTTCATCTGACCATAGAACCTGATCCCATTTGAAGTTCCAGTAGTGTCTGGCAAACTGAATACGCTTGAGTTTGTTTTTGGATGAGAGTAGAGGCTTTTTTCTTGAAACCCTTCCAAACAACTTGTGGTGATGTAGGTGACTTCAGATTGTAGTTTTGGAGACTTTCTGACCCCAAGACACAACTAATTTCTGCAATTCTCCAGCTGTGATCCTTGGAGATTTTTTGGCCACTCGAACCATCCTCTTCACAGTGCGTTGAGACAATACAGACACACTTCCAGAAATCTCCAATTCCAGGTTGATTCATAACATTTCCAGTTGACTGGAACTTCTTAATTATTGCCCTGATGGTGGAAATGGGCATTTTCAATGCTTGTGCTATTTTCTTATAGCCACTTCCCATTTTGTGAAGCTCAACAACCTTTTGCTGCACATCACAGCTACATTCCTTGGTCTTACCCATTGTTATGAATGACTAAGGGAATTTGGCCTATGTGTTACCTCATATTTATACCCCTGTGAAACAGGATGTCATGCTTGAACAATTTCCTGTTCCTAGTCACCCAGGTATACTAAAAAAAAAGTAAAATATCAATGGGAATATACTTCAAATATATTTTTTCTCATATTAATTCATAGGGGTGCCAATAATTGTTGCACACCTGTATTTAACAAAGATTTTTTTAGATATTTTTTTGTGAATTATTTTAACAAAAGATCAAAAGGTTAAACAATAAAGACAATTTTTCACAGCCTTCTTTGCTCATATTTACCAAGGGTGCCAATATTAGTGGAGGGCACTGTAGCTTACCTGTAAGTCCTCTTGCTGTTCTCTTCCTCGTCGTCCTCATCCTGATAATCCGTCTGATTTGAGTCCTGCAGCAAAACAGTCGTCTACACACACACACACACACACACACACACACACATTTTTGTAATAATATTTTACTTTGAGTGTTATGTTTTCATTCAGTATCAATTTTAAAAACTATCAGTTGATTAATCGGTTATTGGCAGGTACTGCCCGAGTTAGTTATCGGTATCGGTAAAATCCAATCAGTCGATCTCCAGTATGACTCCTAAAGAACTGCTGTGCTGAATGCTGATCACTGAGTCCTGGCCATTTTTTGTGTTTGAGGAAAGATTAGGGTCAGAACACTGTTGACCCACAGATTTTTAAAAACCTGCATTTAGCTAATGAGCAATTCATAAATATGTATGTGTGTGTGTACCTCTGTGGTGTGCACATTCAGTAAGCTCTGTGTGTAAGTGGAGTTTAGTGCCTGTGACTCCAGCGTGCTCGAATCCTGCAGTTGTTGCACCGAGGAAAGAGTGGGATGCTGGGTATACCCTTCGGAGATGGAGAAACCTGCATACAGACATCAAATCTCAACACTACATCCTCTGATAAAGATGATGAAAATCTCATAGTGTGTATGACAAGTAAATAAGTGAGGATGGACAGCCAAAGAGAACACAAAAGGAAACTGTCAAGGGACATGGTGAAGTGTGAACAGGAAATGAGAGGGTGTGTGAGACCTTGTGTCAGTGCAGGTTGGTCATATGCAGGTTGTTGGAGGTTCTGTGTCTCGTACTGGCTGATGTGCTGCGCATTCACAAATGACTCTGTAGGGCGGCGAGAGAGAGAGAGAGAGAGAGAGAGAGAGAGAGAGAGAGAGAGAGAGAGAGAGAAAGAGAGAGAGAGAGAGAGAGACAGAGAGACAGACAGAGATTGTACAGGATGCTACTGGACACACACAAACCTCACAAGTCACACACAAAGTGCTTTTGCATCAAAATGGAGCAGTGACCTTAGTGTCTACAAGTTTATTACAGTATAATAGGTATGTATGCACGTGTGTGTGCGTGTGTGTGCGTCTCACCTGCATCCTGTACCATAGGTGCTTCCCCTAACACCACTGTCTGGTTTCCGCTCACCACTTGCATCATGGCTTGAGGCCCCGCCCCCATAATGGAACTGGATGTGGCCAATCCTGTTGCTCCTACCTGCAGGTCATGAGTTACTGTGTTAGCCCCACCCATTGGGTCCTCTACTGCACTGGTTCCACCCATTGGGACTTCCACAGTACTGGCCCCACCCATTGGATCTTCCAGAGGGGCTTCAGAGGAGCCCTGCTGCTGTCGAAGTTGCTGAGCCAATTCATACCTGCACACAGGTAACAAGAGGTGCTTAAGTCAGAATCAAAATCCGTAACCCATAAATTATAGCTCCAAAACCTTAATCCAAAAACTCCTAAATTATAATTGATAAACAATTAATCCATGAATTATAATCCCACAAAATGACTCTAAACCCGTCAACCTTAAGCCTAAACCTTAACCCTAGTCTGAATGTCATTCCTTTTTTAATCTTGCTTGTATCAGTATTATAAACCCTAATCCAAAACTCCAGCTTTAAACCCTAATCCATAATCTCTAAACTCCAACCTGCAATCTCTAATTTTAAACCCTAACCCTCAATCTCCACTTTTAAACCATAACCTCTAATCTCTGAATTAATACCTTACCCCTAATTAAGAGCATTAAACTCTAAACCATAATATCTAAATTAATCCCTGATCCCTAATTTCCAAATTAATCCCTTACCCCAATCTAGAACTTTAAACACCAAACCGGTAATCTATCTTTAAACCCTAATCCATAATCTCTAAATTAATTGCTAACCCCTAATATCTATATTACTCCCTAACCCGAAATCTCTAAATAAATCCATTACCCTTCATCTACAACTTTAAACCCTAACACATAATTACTATGTTTAAACCTTAATCCCTAATCTCAGAATTAATCCCTCTCATATCCCAATCTAGAATTTAAACCCTAAACCAAACTCTCGATCTTTAAACCCTAATTCCTAATCTCTAAACCAATTCCTACTCCTTAATCTCTAAATTAATCATTTAACCCTAAACTCTAACCTGTAATCTCTATCTTTAAACCCTAATACCTAATATCTAAATTAATCCCTATCTCATAATCTCTAAATTAATCCCTAACCTCTAATCTCACCTGTGCGTCTTCATGTGCTTTCTGCAATTGGGGGAGGATTTGAAGGTTTTCTGGCAGTAAGGGCACATGTAGGGTCGAAGGTCGCTGTGCGTGGTCATGTGGCGTCTCAGGCTGCCGTTGGTGGTGAAGGTGGTGTCACACAGCAGGCACTTATACGCCTTCAAGCCCGAGTGTGTGCGGATGTGCGCCTTCAACACACCCGACGACGCAAAACCCTTGCTGCACTGCACGCACTTGTACGGCCGCTCACCTGTATGCGACCTGAAGAAACGCACATACAGTACATGCACATACCACTGATCACTTACACCTCAGTTTGCTTACATGAATGCTTAAAAGGCACATTAGAGCTCATTAAAATGCCACAGTCAGTGTGTGTAAACGTGATTCACCATACTGCGGCCTTCCTTTGAGCCTTTCTCCCATGAGTGGTGTCAAAGGTGTATGCTGAGAGGCTAATTAGCCCTGAGAAGGTCATTTATTTCATTAAGGTGGGAGTTTAATTTTTACTGGATGCGTGACCTTTTTCTTAAAGACGAGGCATTCTGAAGAAGAGCGGTAGAGAGTGGCAGCATGGAGGTTTTTAAGGATGGATCTAATAGATTTAATTGCTGAATCTGGATTTGCATCAATAGCAGCAGGAAAAGTGCTAGAAATCATTAAGGTGGTATCACTTCTACATGGTGTGAATTTAGCTATGTGGTGTGAGTGCGCTTGGGTGTGCTGTCAATCAGAGGAAGGAAGAAATCTTTGCTACGAAATGGTCAAGGCAAGAAACTAAAGTTAAGCACTGAGCATTTAAACTAATCAATATCACATCGATTTATCAATAAAATAATTGCTAGAGTAGCTGATTTGTGGTTACAACTAACTGGGACAAACCTAAAGCAACCCAATCCTTGCTTAAGGTCTTCAGAAAGAATAGTCTGAGTGATACTACCAACTCGAGCAAAGGTTAGATGCCAACTCCTATTCATAAATAAGCAAGTAAAAGCTCCAGGGCTGCTCAGTCCCATGTTTTGGAAACCTAATGGACTAGTCTAAAAATGGGTACTTAACATAATGTAATAACTAGGGGGTGTAAGGATCTATGCATTCGAATTAGAAGGCAACAATTGAAATGAATCAAAGCAACAATCATAAATCGATAATTATAGATTACAGTTGATTATATAAATCTATTATTATTGAAAAAGAACAGACAAATTGTGTGTAAAACATTAAGTAAAAAATTTCCAAATTAAAGTGTAAATAGGCTAGCAAGGTGATTTGCTTACTCGTAACTCTGATACTTAAAAAATTGAGTCTTGACTTGAAAACAGTCCTTCTCTACATCATTGACATTCGTGAATTACCAGTAGGCCTACGCCAGAATCCGAACCAAGATGGTCACATATTGATTAGCGTGTACTACACTTTTGAAATGTATTGTAGCAAATTCAGTGGTATCATCAAATATCAAATCATTGCGTTATAAATCGAAATCGTATTGTACTTTAACAGATTCTGTGGTGCCTTAGTGGTCAGCACGGTTGCCTCGCACCTCCGGGGTTGGGGGTTAGAATCCCGCCTCCACCCTGTGTGTGCGGAGCTTGCATGTTCTCCCCGTGCTTCGGGTTTTCTCCGGGTACTCCGGTTTCCCAGTCCAAAGACATGCTTTGTAGGTGACTGGCATTTCCAAATTGTCCGCAGTGTGTGATTGTGCCCAGCGATGGATTGGAACCCCGTCCAGGGTGTTCCCCACCTTGTGCCCCGAGTTCTCTGTGTAGGGTAAGCGGTATGGAAAATGGATGGATGGATGGATGGATGGATGGATTCTGTGGTATTGTCAAATACTGAATCATTGCCTTAAGAATCTAAATCGTATTGTATCGTGTGGAAGCCTGAAGTTTACATCCCTAGTAATAATGTACAGTGAGCTAGTTGGCTAGTTAAGTGCATTAATTCAGACTAAGGAAAACAAATGAGCATATGATCATTATCCTCTTCTAACAAAGAGTCTAATGTAGCGCTCCCTTGACAAAAAGTTGGCATTTCTACTTTGAGATGTGGTTCTGGCCTCCCATCACATGTAAACGATATTATTTGAGTCTGGCTATCATCTTTATTTTCTCTCAATATGTGTAACTGTGAGGTGACTGTGTGTAGTCAGCACATGAGTTATATAATGACGCTGCACTTTATTTTGTTTCATCAAAGTTTCCACATACTTGCGTATATATGATTCTGAAAAGAGCTGTCATCCGTGCATGCTAATTAATCAACCAAGCAAAACTGTTCTACCAGCCTCGTCGATGTGTGAAGAGCAGCGGGTGGCGAGCTCCAGAGTGACAAGCATGCACTGCAGTTAGAGCACGCTAGTTAGTGTGTTACGTTTAAAGACCAAATGAAATTTTGTTTGCAAGTCAATAAGGAGTAGTGGTTTTTCTTTTTTCTTTCTCTTGTTGTTGACCTGTCAGCAGGTCGTGAATCTTGTCAGCAGGTCATGTTGTTATGAAGATTTATTAGATATACTATTATTAGCTATCGCTAGACGTGAACTTGCGAAAATAAATGCTGTGCTTATAACACGCTGACAGTGTCCAAGATATAAAGGACTGAAAACCAAATTTTAAAAATATCAAACTAAAAATAATATTTAGAAGCTCTCAAAGGTCACGACTGAAGTCACAACAGGATGTCACTTATTTACGTTGTTACCTGACGTGCTGTTTGAGGTGGCTCGACTTCTTGTACGCTTTGTTGCAGTAAGTGCACTTGTACGGCCGCTCGTTCTCCACGATGTCCAGATACTGCTGAAGTGCGGCACGTGAGTTCTGATTCTGCAGCAGACCTATAGTCAGAGAATACACACACACACACCCACACCCACACACACACACACACACACACACACACACACACACTTTCAGCTGGAGTAGCTCTATGTTTCATTTCTTTGGTGCCACCATGGCAACCTAGAAGGTCACTAGTATTAATTTTGACCTGTTGAGTTAACCTCATTAGTGCTCTGAAGAGGAGGTGGTCATGACGGCAATACCCAGTGACACAGAACTCCATACCCCAAATTAGGTGGTGTAATATCTTGACATGCTATTCGGTACATTATGTGACCCCTAGTGGGTAATTCTGGGTTGCACTGGGGGTTTTTTCCCCAGGCAAAAAACCTGAAAACAAAAAGATTATTTTAGTTTCTGGAGGTTTCCTATTGTATCACAGCTACTAGGACAGTTTTCCTAGTGCATCACAGGTCTTGAGACACTTTTCCTAGTGCATCAATACTAGGACACAATGTTTCTGTGTGTGTGTGTGTTTGTTTGTGTGTGTGTGTGTGTGTGTGTGTGTGTGTGTGTGTGTTTACCCAGGTCAGAGATGAGAATGGGTTCCTGCAGCTGTATATCTGGAAGCGGCAGGTTGTGTTTGGAGACCCGCGCTCGGTTCGGTTTGCGTGGGAATTTGTGCTTTTTCTGCTGCAGATTTTTGAAGTGTGAGGCGATGTGCGTCTTCCTGTGACCCGATGTCCGGAAGATCTTATCACAGTGCGGACACGGGAACGGCCGCACACCTGCAGGAATACACACACACACACAGGCACACGTGTCTTACACCAACTCGAGTTTAGCGAGGTGACATAAGCGCCTGCAGCACTAATCACTACTTCAATTATACAACACAATCAATGGGTTTCAGACTGTTCTGATTAAGTGCAGATGTGGAAAAATAAAATAAGTAATTATGAAGTGCGCAGGAAAGTCAGATAATAACTTCAGGATCATTATGCTATTACAGTAATTAGGGTGGTGTAGGTGCTGTAGTCACTTCACTCTAAGCTCCAAATCCTAAACCATAAACTGTTATATACATATATTATATATACATCCATATAACATAACTGTGCAATCAAACGTTTAATCATGATCATTACAAATAAGTACAGTAAGCTCAAATCATTAAGTTATCTGTAATAGTTTTATACTTAATATTTCTCTGCACTCAATTTTTTTTTAAAAATATTATGTAAGAAATAAAACACAACAGAATGTGCTGTTATAGGAAAATAAGTGGAGAGCTGTTACTACCCAGAAGTTGATTATTTTCCAATAACAGCACACCCCAAAGTGTTTTATTCCTCTTATACAACAACTTTCTCTTGAAATTAATAAGACCAAAAAAAATGCAGTTTGTTATGTTACCAAGAAATTGGAAACCCTAATTCCTGTATCCTGAAGTATACTGTATACTGACTGTCTAAAGTGCTGATGTTGAAAACTTCCATAAATATTAACTAAACGTCTCCTTAAAGAAAACGTCACCATATCAATGATTATATGTCTTTTTTAAATCACGTTTTTTAATCTGTTTATTAGTAAACTTGGATTATGCAAGTATAGACGCAATAACGTATTATTATTCTGTCTGAGCTGCTGTTACAGACAATTAAACAATTATACACCAAAACGTAATAAGGCACAAAAGCAATGACAAGCTGAGAATTTTTCAATTTACACTCAGCAAGACACACAAGTGTATGTGCTATCACAGCATGGGCTAGTAAATAAAATGTATAAATATTTGTATTGCCTAAGAGATTCATATAACAAGCACCAAAACCTGTATACGTTTATTCAGTCACAATCAGATTCACATTTAGGTGCACAAAATGCTTCAATTCTCTTTCTGAATCTGTGCAGGTACATGTTTGATACTGATTGACCTGTTTGTGTGTATATGCTCTCATGCAGACTACCACACTGCTGGAGGTGTGTGTGTGTGTGTGTGTGTGGGCGGGCACGTGTCTCACTCACCTGTGTGTAGCCTCATATGCACCTTCATGCTGCCGGAGGTGGAGAAGCTCTTCCTGCAGTGTGTACACTGGAAGGCCTTGATGCCGGAGTGTGTTTTGGTGTGTGCAGTGAGGGTGCTCTTCACAGCAAACGCTCTGAAACACTGCGCGCACTTGTACGGTTTCTCGTGTGTGTGTATGCGGATGTGACGCACCAGATCACTTGGCTTCTTAAACTCCTTACAGCAGTATGGGCAACCATGCCAGCGCACTCCACATTCCTCCCTGATAGTGCCTGAAAACACACACACACACACACACACACACACACACCAATATATAAATACACAGACAATATTAGTCCATCAATCGATCACTCTATCAATTGGTTAATCAATCAATCAAACAGTCAGTCAGTCAATTAATCAGTCATTCAGTCAGTCAATCAATCACTCAGTTAGTCAGTCATTTAATCAGTCAGTCAGTCAATCAGTTAATCAATCAATCAAACAGTCAGTCAGTCAATTGATCAATCAGTCAGTCAACCATTCATTCAATCAGTCAGTCATTCATCCAGTTAATCATCCAATCAGTCATTCAATCAATCAGTCAATTAATCAGTCAGTCAAGAAGTCATTCATTCAATCAGTCAGTCAGTCAGTCAATCAGTCAGTCAGACAATTAGTCAATTAATCAGTCAGTCAAGAAGTCATTCATTCAATCAGTCAGTCAGTCAGTCAATCAGTCTGTCAGACAATTAGTCAATTAATCAGTCAGTCAAGAAGTCATTCATTCAATCAGTCAGTCAGTCAGTCAATCAGTGAGACAGAAACGTCAATTATCACCAACAATTAATCAGTGCCAATCGACCAAACAGAGATAACAATTTAGTGTTAATCAGTCAGTCAACAAACCAATTAGAACCAAGACCAATTACTCCAGTAGAAACATTAATAATTATCAACATTATAGTAAAAAAGTATTAATAACTCTGATAAACAGAAGTTAAAACAAATGTTAAATGTACCAGCCTGAACTTGATCAAAACTGCCATAAGCTTACAATAAGCATTCAGTCTGTCAGTCTGTTTGGATCAGTGTCCTGTATTCAGGTTATAACCTAACCTGGGTTTCAATGCACTGACTACCTTGTCAAAATTCTCCATAATCTGCTCTTCTGTCGCTCTTTCATCTTTACTTTTATTTTAATTTCAGAGTCAGGTCCTGATAAATTCTAACAAGTTATCAAAAGTGTTCCCCATAACCTAAAGCACAGCTCATAACTCACTGAGTAAACTCACAAACGTCCAAACATCACAAATATACGTTCCGACACACACCAGGAATCTGTACAGTCTTTTTAAAGATGCTCCTCTTCTCCTTTTTCAGCAGTTTGTGTGGTAAGGTGATTGTGGGCTTATGGATGTGAACGGGGTGGGTGTTGGCGCCCTCTGTGGTGAGTGGAGGAACTGCAGTGCTGCCCTGTGTCTCCGACTGAACTGGGATTGAACTTAGACCGCTGTTCTGCAGGGCTTGCTGTTCACACACACACACACACACACACACACACACACACACACACACTTCAGTCCACTGAATTCTCAGCTTTTCAAGTTAAAAATTGATGATTCTTGCTCCACAGTGTCCTTGCAATGTTCATTGCAATGAGCTGATTGGCTGACTGGACTGTAGTGATGTCTTGTAAGATTCGTTAGGAGTGTGTAAAAGAACTGAACTAGGGATCACACCAGAAAGTTGAAGTTCTCAGTGCTTGGTTTGCTGTAGACCAAGAATTTAATTTAATCTAACTACACATATCAGACTAGTGCCACCGATGGGGAATTATATCTGCTTGTTTTTTTGGGGGGTTTTTTGCCCAATTTTCTGCCAATTGAATCTTTGGGAAATCCCACACACAAGCTAGTTTTTCTCTTATTGCACAACTGCTACTAATTTGGAAGGGCAAAGCCTAACAGGTGCGTCTCTTCAAACTGCAACTTGTGTAATATTACTGAGCAGCTGTATGCGCTTGCAGGAGAGCACTAACTTCACTAACTGCCCTGTTATCTAAACAGGTGCAATAGGCACCCCTGTTGCTCCGGTCGAGCCAGAAGAGAGAAGGATTGTCCTTCATACACAGAGAACAAGAAATTTATGCCCTTTTTGGAAAGGTCAGGACTGCTATTTATATCTTATGATGATAAAGCAAATGTTTAGGAGTTAGCTGATAATGTTATTATTAATGTCATTTTACTTCTTTGTTCATTGCTTTAGTTTGTTTATTGATTGTATTCTAATTGTCATGATAATTTGCTGTACCACAGCTGAATTAATAATAATTAATAATTAGTTACATTTATATAGCGCTTTTCTAGACACTCAAAAAGCGCTTTACATAGTATGGGGAGAAATCTCCTCAACCACCACCAGTGTGTAGCATCCACCACACACCAGCTGTTAGTGGAGAGGAGAGATATAGCCAATTCAGGGATGGAGATTATTAGGGGGCCATGATAGACAAGGGCCAATCGGGCAATTTCGCCAGGACACCGGGGTAATACCCCTACTCTTTACGAGAAGTAATCTGGGATTTTTAATGACCACAGAGAGTCGGGACCTCGGTTAACGTCTCATCCGAAAGACGGTGCTCTTTTTACAGTATAGTATAGTGTCTGCAAACTCTGCAAAATTAAGATTTTGAATAAAAGATTGAATTCATGGAACAGTGATGAGATGGGGGACTGTGAATGGCACGGTGTTTTAAGTTTTACATTCAGCTGGGGAATTAATCCTCATGTGAGGAATACGTCATGTGGAGTTTGAATGCAGAACAAAGAAATCCTGTCTCTAGATAAACCAACAACAGGTCGACTAGTGGACCATAGCTACAATTTTAATGATAGATCCTATTGATTGATTCACAGGGTTTTCAACTCACATTCAGACTGTTCTGTTCTGATTTCAGACAAAATCAGAGATGTACTGGGACAATGAAGAGGGTAATAAAAAAAATTAAATACATCTATCTATTTATCAGTCCCTCCAGAATCGCAGAAATTAACGCAAAATCAGACAAACTCTGCAATATTCTGAGGAGCTGGCAATTAAAAAAAAAAAATTCCTGCAGATTTTCAAGTGACATCATCATAACACACATTCAGCCAAAGCCCTCTTCGATTCACGTGCGTCGAACATGAGTACAGCTAAAAGGTCTCATTTACCAACGAACATCACTGCGAAAGACCGTGCAAAACAATTTCATGCGATTGTAATTTAGTCAAATCAAGTAGTTTTCTGCAAAAAAAAAAAAAAAAAGCACAAAAAGTTGCATTGCAAATTTTGAAAAAAGCTGCAGCAAAATCAAGCATTTTTGGCTGCAACAATCACAAAAAAAAAAAAAAAAAACCCTCCACGAAATCCTGTACGGACTGATTTATCTGTCTCTTTGTCTGTCTGTCTCTTTATTCATCCATTTCTAATCACAAGGCTTGGCTCACCTGCAAGATATCTTGATTGATAGCTGTCTCCATAGTGATAGCTGGTCCAGGGGGTGGAGCCTGAGCGCTGTCGCTCGTTACCTGCTCTGAAAGTTCCAGCAGTTGCTGGATCACATCGGTCACACCCTCCGTTCCCTCTGTCCCACCTCCTGTCTGCCCAGGTTCTGCCCCCTCCTACAGGAAACAGGAAGTGAGTGGGGAGTTAATGAGCACACTGGACGAGTATATGATGACACTGTGTTTGTGTGAGATGGTGTCTCTGTGTCCGTGTGTGTGTGTGTGTGTGTGTGTGTGTGTGTGTGTGTGTGTGTGTGTGTGCATGTGTACCTGTGTGTTGGGCGACTCCTCCACCTCCATGATGGAGATGTGCATTTTACTGATGTGAGCATTCAGGCTGCCCAGCTTCTTATAAACACAGCTACAGTCCATACACGGGTACACGGGGGCGCCTGCAGTCTGAGAGAGTGAGATAGACACAGAGAAAGAGAGAGAGAGAGAGAGAGAGAGAGAGAGAGAGAGAGAGAGAGAGAGAGAGAGAGAGAGAGATAGATCTTTATTTGATATTATATAAGATTCTACCTTGGTAAAATGTTTATAATGACAAAGTGGAAAAGAACTAAATAACACAGAGGCAATAAATAAAAGAACTGTATTACACAGGGCATTTGTAATGATAGTGAACACTTTAGTAAGTTAGTATGTTAGTATGTTAACAGAGAAACATTAACACCTCTATATGCAGACTTTTTTGAAAACAAGACACAAAGTATGT
The DNA here is from genome assembly GCA_023630585.1 of Cranoglanis bouderius. Taxonomy (NCBI): domain Eukaryota; kingdom Metazoa; phylum Chordata; class Actinopteri; order Siluriformes; family Cranoglanididae; genus Cranoglanis; species Cranoglanis bouderius. The sequence goes on from CM042571.1 coordinate 5,452,986, forward strand.
GCGTACAATACGTGCTACAACAAAGCAACACAAGCTGCTCATGTTTCATTAGTAACAACTGACAATGACGAAGCAGAGCATCTCTTGTGAAAGTGGGCGGGGCTAGGCAAGTCGATAAATTTGAGCAGAGTTTACTTTATAAAAATGAGATACAAAGTGACATAATAACTGCCAAGAAGAGTGAAGACAGTAGATCTCAAGACACTTCGTTTTCCAGACTGAAACATTATACATATTTTTTTCTGGCTCCTGTCAGACACAAGTTCCAAGTTGAGATGGAAGAGAAACTGATAGCTGAGGTTTACTGATCCAGAGCTCCAGAATCGTGACACACAGCAAGAGCAAATCAAAATCACATCACATGCTGAGAATCGTACTCGTACTCTCAGGGCAAATAAACATTGTACCCATGGTGCAGGGCAGACTCTTTCTTCTAGAGGGAATTGCATTTGAACAAGAATTGACTCCAGTTAAAACCAAATAAACCAGAGAGAAGGAGAGTTCACGAGGAAGAGCTCTCAGCTCCTGAAGAAACTTTACAGTCAGGCTCCATAGTGCCATAATAAATTGTGTGTTTAAGGAGTACACTGCATTTCCTTTTGACCTCTCTGACTTCCAGTCTTCCTTTTTCAGGTTAACTTAAATCTGATTGGTTAAAAAGGGCCAATTAATCTTCTGTAACAGCACGACAGGCTACAGTTCGTTTCTATGGTAACGGCTCGTTCACAAGAAAACTCACAAAATCTTAGGCTAATAATAAACAGATTATAAAAGGTGTTGTTATTTAACAAAGAAAAATATATAATCATCGTATGGTATCATTTTCTGTAAGGAGATGTTTATTTAACATTTATGGAAGGAGTGCTTCTGTAGTTACAGACAGTTTTCCACCACAGGAAAGTCTTCAGGATAGAGATTAACATGCTTTCCAGTTTCTCGGTAACATGTCTCACTTCAGAGACAAAAAAAAAAAAAAAAGACAGGGAATGACCGTTTATAGCTGCTGTTATGTAAGCGACAGCACGAACGTTCCGGGTCCAAAATTGCAGGTACAATACTGTTAAGCCCAAACTCACAGGCAGAATTTAAAAAGCTGAGAATGCTATTAGTAATGTTTAATCAATATTATTCATTTTTTAATCTCCAGCCTGCAGATCCACTACAGTGCATTAACACATATTTTCAGACATATATCTGGTCTATATTCATATATATTGACATAATTGATATACAGGTTGGTAAAGTTTGAAGCAGATCTCTGGAAATGTAAGGATTTTTAGGTAGGACCACATGTAAAAAGTGCTGTAATTCCTACACTGTTCAACCGATTTGGATGTAAATACCTTAAATTTAAATTTAAATTAAATTAAAAGCTAAAAGTCTGCACTTCTGGATCATATTATTATTTCAACTCCTGTACCCATGGTACATGTACAGCTCGTATAACAATAACTTTGTTACAACATCCAAATATTTATGGACCTGAATGTAGGTTACTGTATACAGAAGTATAGGCTACTGTCATTTATAAGTTTTCTACTGCCAACCTTGATTTCCTTCATTTAGACGTTTTACCATATATGTTACAGGCTGCACATATCTTCTTAATTAACCATTATTTGAAAGATCTGCCATTTTTAGACACTTGGGTTGCCCTGTACACCCCTGCTCTCTGTTTGCTTCTGTCGCCAGTCCATTAGCTGGTTTTGTTAACAACAGGAAAGCTTTATCTTACCGGACATTTGTGATGCCCTTTCAGCCTGCATGTGAACGTACATTTTGTCATGAAATAGAATGCCCCTGCCCTCTGACCCTCCATAGTAATAGAGACACATTAACACCTCAGCAGACATTAATGGAAACACACTGTGTGTGTGAGTGGTGTTACTGAGATATACAGAATATAGAGACACAGAGAGACATAAATATAGCAATATAAATAGATGAGGAGACTGGACTAAAGGGTGGAGTCACCTCAGAGTGCACTCTCTGTACATGTGAGTGCAGATTTCCTTTTTGAGAGAACGAGGCGGGGCATAGCATGCAGAGGTGTGGCTTCTCTCCGGTGTGTCGCACCATGTGAGTCTGCAGCACCACCTTCTGGTTAAAAGCCTTACCGCAGTGTGTGCACTTGAACGGCCGCTCTCCTGAACACACACACACACACACACACACACACACACACACACACACACACACACACACACACACACACACACACACTTTTACTATCTAATATACTGTAATATACTGTAATATAATATAATATATTATAATATATATCTGCATAATATTACATTTCCATATTCGACATCACTGGTCTACATGGTTGTCTAAGTCTAAGTTTTAATCTGTAAAAATGTTCAGTAATAATTTCTTTAATCACATAACAATTAAGCTAAAGTTATGTCAACACAACCAATGACATATCTAGGAAATATAATCCAGGAAATATAATTAGTCCAAACAATCAATGACAACCATCTTTATATTATGAGGCATTACCATACCATATCAATGTAATATATAATATACGTAAAATGTAATATATCTGGGGGGAAATAAAACTCAAATAATGTTAAACTCAAATAATAACAGGATTGTCATATGCACTGATATTTTCCTAATTATATGGCAGGTTAAAGAGTCTAATTCAAATGATTGGCGTGAATGATTCCTCAGACCAATCCTACGGCGAGTGCGATTCTGTTAGGTTCTCTCCCGCTCTCGCTACGCTGCAAAATGAAGCGTAGCCTACTTCCACATTCCACGGAGTGCATTCCGCCTCCTGTCAGAAAGACTCTCGTTTTGTTTACCTTGGTCATGTGCATGTGTTATTGTGTTCACAGCATGTCTCTGTCTCCGCCTCCTTGTTTCCTCATTGGTTTAATTTGTGATTATCATTTCCAGGTGTCGCGGATCTAATCTTGTTTAATGTTAATGAACTCCGCTACTTAAAGCCCTGTTTGTGGCCGCTTCAACGCAGTGTATTAGCTTAGTTTGGTTTAGCGTAGCTCTGTAATAGTTTAGGTTAGCTCTGTAATAGTTTAGGTTAGCTCTGTAATAGTTTAGGTTAGCTCTGTAATAGTTTAGGTTAGCTCTGTAATAGTTTAGGTTAGTTCTGTAATAGTTTAGGTTAGCTCTGTAATAGTTTAGGTTAGTTCTGTAATAGTTTAGGTTAGCTCTGTAATAGTTTAGGTTAGTTCTGTAATAGTTTAGGTTAGCTCTGTAATAGTTTAGGTTAGCTCTGTAATAGTTTAAATTCCGTAGCGCTTTGATCCGTAGTTTTTGTTCCTATGTCCGTAGTTCCGAGTTTGTGGTTCCCAGACCACTTCCTAGTTTCGAGTGTTTTGTTTCCATGTCTTTTGGATTACTGCTTTTTTTTTCCCCGAGTTCAGTGTTTGTGGATAACTGCTCTTTTTGTTTGTGAGAATAAACTTTGTTGCACTATCTGACATCTCCCCAGCGCATGCATCCTGACTACTCTCCTCTACTCTCCCTGCCTGCACCGGTTGTCCATAACAGATTCGAATTTTCTTCAGTTCCCCGCTCACAACTTTAGTTCCTCTGTGCAATTATATAAATATATACAGTATATACTGTGCGTACAATATAACTACCCTGTACTTTTAGCAGCTAACGGTAAGTGTTTCTTAGCTGCCTCAGTGATGGTTTTGTCAGTTGCTTAAAACTAAAAGTCGAGTAAACGGTAAATCACTTAATACAGTTACTGATCGTAGATAATGATGTCCCTACCCCACAACCTGCAGAGAACTCCTCCTACTTCCATGCTGGAAATTATGCGAAGAAAACAGTGCATCATAACAGCACTATAAGTAGAAGTTATCAAGAGGTGCTAACATCACTTACAGCAGCTTTAATGCCATTGTGAGTCATGTCTGTACAGTAGATTAGACACTCAGCATCGTGTTGTACAGAATACCTTGTGTGTGTGTGTGTGTGTGTGTGTGTGTGTGTGTGTGTGTGTGTGTGTGTGTGTTACCTGTGTGTATGCGGATGTGTCGGACAAGCTGGCTGGGTTTTTTAAACGTCTTTCCACAGTGATGGCAGGTGTTGGTGAAACCGCTGCGGTCAATGTTCCTTTTGTAGTTCCGTGAGCTGCTCACAACTGGCCTGAAACCAAAAGGCACACACACACACACACACACACACACACACACACACACACACACACACACTGACATAAGTGATGCAAAAACAAACAAATGTGTTTGTTCACTGGAGCACATTACAGTCTGATCTTAGATCTGTTAGCTTTCTGCTCATTTTCATTTATTTTGTTTTCAGAGCAGTAATGAAAATAAAATTAAATTAAACAGGGAAAAAACACAACTGTATTATGAACAGTGATGGGACAGACTACAGCAGAGTTGAACTCAGCACACACACTCTTTCTCTCTCTCTCTCTCTCTCTCTCACACACACACACACACACACACACAAACAACTTAATGTTAACTGTAATTACATTAAATTTGTCAATCAATTAATTAACTGCACAGACAGCAGACATAGACAGGCAAAAAGAAACAAATAAATGAGACAAATAAATAAATAAAGAGACAGATAAATAGACAGAAAGAAATAAAGTGACAGACTAATAAACAGACAGACAGGCAGACTGGAGGACAGACAGACACATGTAAAAAAGACAAAATGATAGACAGACAGACAATGTAATATACAGTACTGTGCAAAAGTTTTAGGCACATGCAATATTTGGTGTGACATAAAAATAAAAATAGTAGTCTCCGGTACAATTAGTGCAGTTTTATAAGGAAATGAGCTGGTAAGTTTTATTGAGCATCTTGCAGAACCAGCCACAGTTCTTCTGGAGACTTTGACTTTCGCACTCGCTTCTTATTTTTGCAGCAAAACCCAGCAGCCTTCATTGTGTTTTTTGTCTGAAAAGTGTCTCTTACGTAATATGCTGCTTTCTCTAATGAAATACAAACATTTTTCTGTAACATTTAATTTTGTGCTAGAAAACTAATGTTTGGGAATCTAAAATGTTTTTTTGTACTGACTTGATACTGTAGAAGTCATAAAATAACAAAAATCTATAACAAAGTTTGTACTAAAAGAATAGGGTGCATAAAACTTTTGCACAGTACAGTATATAGACAGACAGCAAGATAGAAAGATAGAACAGACAGAAAAACAGAAAGACACAGACAGATAGATAGGTGGACAGGTAGGCAGACAGAAAGTATGAAATAAAGATAAACAAAGATAGATAGAGAGATAGATAGACAGACAGACAAACAGACAGAGGCAGCTAAATAAGTGGACAGACAGATCAGATGACATACAGAAAGACAGACAGACAGACAGACAGAGACAAACTGACAGAAAGAGAAAACAACCAACAGACAGAAAGACAATATAAGATAAACAGAGAGACAGACAGAGATAGACAGAGACACTGACAAACAGCTAAACAGACAGACAGGTAGATAGACCAAGACAGACGAAAAGTCAGACAGAAAGTGTAAGATAAAAAGACAGAGACAGAGAGACAGATATACTGGCAAAGACTGACAGACAGGTAGATAGATAGATAGATAGATAGATAGAAGGTGTAAAATAAACAGACACAGAGACAGGCAGATAGATCAAACACCTGAACATATAGTTCCCTCCAAAAGTATTGGAACAGCAAGGCCAATTCATTTGTTTTTGCTATACACTGAAGACATTTGGGTTTGAGATCAAAAGATGAATATGAGACGACAGATCAGACTTTCAGCTTTCATTTCCTCATATTCACATCTAGACGTGTTAAACAAATTTGACTTAAACTTAAACAACAAAACATTTTTCAGGTGATCAAAAATATTGGATCATGTGACTGACAGGTGTTTCTTGTTGCCCAGGTGTGCCCTGTTATATTGATTGTTTACTCAATAAATAGCTCTGAACGTCTACTCTTGGTTTGAGCCCTGGGTTTCACCGGTGAAGACTGCCTTTGTTGTTAAAAAGGATAAACCGACATGAAGACCAGAGAGCTGTCTATGGGAGAAAAGAAAGCCATTTTTCAAGCTGAGAAGCAGACCCCTTTGGAGGGGACTGTATGCATAACCGCACACACACATACACACACACACACACACACACACACACACACAGACACACACACACACACCTGATCTTTGTGTGGGTGCGGTTGTGCTCCTTCAGCTGACTGCCTGAGGGAAACTCAGCGCTGCAGGTCTTGCAGGTAAAAACTCGGGTTCCGGAGAGTTCTCGCCGGTGTTCCTCCAGGTGCAGGGCGAGCTGATTCTCCAGCACGAACTCATCACCGCACTCCGAGCACAGCAGATTCTGACACACAGAAAACACACCCAGTCACGTCCCATTGCTTACACGCTAACTCACTGTGCACAAACTCAGAATAGCACAAACTTCAATGGGTATTTACTGTAATTCCCACATGGCATAAATGTGCACTATGATGAAGCGATGGACATGAAACCATCTCACCTCCTCTTTCTCATGCACCATGATGTGAGATTTGAGACTGGCCACTCGGGTGAACTTTTTCTCACATACGGGGCAGGTGGGCTCGGCCGTGCTGTGAGTCGACTTGTGCAGCATGAGGTTAAACTCCACGTTGTACGACTGGGGACACTTATCGCAGCGGTGAGGCTACAACACACAGACAGACATACAGAGCGAGTGAAAGAGAAAGGCGAATATAAGTAAATAGACAGATAGACAGATAGTCAGAACGATATATAGACACACAAATTAAAGTAGCTCCACAATGTTTCATCTTATTTACATTTGTCTGTCTATTTTTATTATCTGTCTATATATTTGTCTAGGAGTCTATTAATATATTTGTCTGCGACTTGTCTGTCTGCTTTAGTATCTTGCCTTGTCGTTAGCTTCATGCTCTCTGAGGTGTTTGAGCAGCTGGTTCTCGGTGCTGTAGGTAAGAGGGCAGATACTGCAACGATGCTCAGCACTGCTCGCGCTCTCCACCCTTGGTTCCTCTCCTCCATCTGCAGAGACATTTAGGACAGGTGAGATGCCAGAGCAGTATAGAGTGCTGGAACAATGTGATACATTCCCAGTATAAATTCTGCTAACCATCTGTCATAATGTGACAGTTTTCAGTGTATCACTCTGTGGCAGGCGGGGGCGAGGACTTCTGTGCTTTCTTTCCTGTGTGTGTTTTAGTGACATGGATTCGGAGCACGAGACGCTGAACCAGGGAGCGTTTCATCTTTGTGTCCTGCTTTTAAATTCTGGTTTCTAAACCAGCAGTGGGCTAAAGAGTGTACCTGACCGGTGTAAATTATTATTTTGTCTTCTGGGAAACGTAAATATCTTATGTAGCTTCTGTCGGGCAGTACTAAATGAAAAAAAAAAGAGATCTTTAAACAAAATAATAACAATTTACAATCCCATCATCCTGTTCAAATGTTTACACCCCCCTTGGCTCTTAATGTACCGTGTCCCGTTCTTCTTCTTCTGCTCAGGACAAACAAGGGACTCATGAACAACTATCATAAAACATAAAAACGGTCGTTGATCATCCAGGTAACAACATGCAGTATCAAGAATCAAGCGTGTGTAAACTTTTGAACTGGTTCATTTGTGTAAATTCAGTTATTATTGTGTCTTGTGGACTATAGGTAAACATCTGTTATATGAAATAGCTTATTCAGGGCAGAACTAAATAGAAAACAAAGTGCAATTTTTATGATCCCTCTTTGAATTATTAACATTTTGCAGATTCTGCAAGGTGTATGTAAACTTATGACCTCAACTGTACCTTATAACCGTGCACCAGCAATGTGTAGTGTTCATTTATTCAGTCAGGGAAACTGCTAGACTGTTGATTTAAAATGGACTTGTTAAGTTAGTTTATCAGAGTGGAAACTCGTCACGTGCCGAATGTCAAGAATACTTCTTGTTGGTAGAAGACCATAGGCATAAGTTACATTGCCGGCAATGGGAACATATCCTCTCCACTATTTGATATGCCCAAGTTTGTCCCCATTTCATTTTTCTAAACCACAGTGCTGTTTAATTCTCAAATTTGGTTGGTCAGAAGATGATTAGTTTTCTATAACAGCAGCGCTGTCAATAGTGCCACCTGCAAATCAACACTATAGTATTCACTGGGACTTGTAGGCCACATGTACTGATTTAAAAAAAAAAAAAAAGGGCTGTTATTTAACTAGGAAATTTAACTTAAAACAAACGTGTAATCCTGCATATGGTGATTCTTTAAGGAGACATTTAGTTAAAGAAGCACATCATACTAAGTCATATAAAACCACTGACTTTAGCTCAAAACCAAGGAATTCTTTCAAGATTAGCAATTTTTGTCTGTGACACTTATTATGACAGAAAAAAATCGTAGTGTAAAGCTGCCTTAATATAAGAAATGGGTGCCATATGAAATTATTACGATTAACTTTGCAATTAGTTGGCACAGCTTCTTTTATTGATTGTTCACCAGGATTGGTCACTCTTTCCTGCATCCTCAATAGAAATTATTATTTTATAAATACATAAATAGTTAGCTTGTGGTGCCATGATCACAAATGACTTATAAGAAAAAACGTCAAATCTAGTCACAGCATGTTGAATTCTCAAATCTGATTGGACAGGTGATTTTAACAACACAGGTCTGACAGCAGTCCTGGCTGTAACTCAAATTACAGGTTTATAGTATATGAATGCACTTGTTCTAATATATTACTGTTTCTATAGTAACAACTTCATTTACAGGGAGTTTTATGGTGGAGGCTCTACATAATCTAATAGTTCTAATAAACATATTCAAACATGTTGTTATTTAATAATGAAACATGTGCAATCGATATGGTGAAGCTTTCTGCGAGGAGAGGTTTGTTTAACATGTATAATGGAAGGAGTTTGGGTGTAAGCGCATTGTAAGTCAGGTTTTCCACCATGGGAAAGTCTTCAAGATGGAGGACTTTGTGCTTTCTAGGTTCTTGGTAACATGACAAACTGAATTTTTGTTTGTTTGTGTGTTTTATTAACTTGGGAGAAGAAAAATAGTGAAACCAATAGAGGCCGGTGAGGTAATGTCTGTTTCTAACTGCTTTCATGCAAGTGACAACAGGAACTAACATTTCTTGCTGATGAAAAAAAACAAAAACAACAAAAAAAAAAAAACTTTAAATATAATTACAAACTGTTTAAAATCACACGTCCATTAATAAAAATTGGAATTGCTGGCAAATCGCTGTGGTATACCGTTAACAGTTATAACGATTCGATGAATATGTAAATGAGTATGTGACGTCATCTGATGCCTTCTTGAGCAATAGCTACTTTCCCCTGAAAAGAGTTGGCAACATTGTGCCACCTTTGTGTTTGTATGTGCCTGGCTTCGTTGCTCAGCTAACTATTTAGCAAGGAAACTAAAGCATGATTCTGGTCTTATTCGAAATGCTAACTACCCGCCCCCCCCCAAAAAAAAAGTCATAAATCTAAACATGTAGCATAAAAAGTTAACTAGCCAGCCACACTGAACCACAAATGTTGCTATTAAAAACAGTCTACAGTTAGCCAGCTAGCTTAGCGTTAGCGTCAATACGATAGGAGTTATAACATAAAACAAATACGCTGCTGAATATTAAACAGAAGAGCCGAAATAAACAAATACAGCGTGTACAGAGTAACTGACGCTCCGTACAGACCACTGCTCATCACATGGAATGAACGTAACTGAGCGAGTCCAAGCAGCGGAGTGTTATTAATATCATTCCGCCTCAGTCTGGCGCACAAAGAAACGCACACCCGCAATACCATATCCGGGGACTATATACACAATCTTCAACTGCAGTTATCTCCGCTACGATTTGGCTCCGTCACACAACGTGGACGTTTTTAAATAGCTAACACTCTGTAGTTTTTATCCGCCATGTCGTGGTGTAGTTTACCTCCTGCGTTGGCAGTGTTATCTCTGTGTTTTCGAGGCCGGCCCCGCGGCATAGTTCCAGCTTTGGCCGAGGTGTACTGTGAACGATTTCAAAATGGCGGCCGCTGTTCGTCACAACTGTGCAGGGATAGACACATGTAGCTTTTGATCCCATGAACCACCAAAATACGTTTTTTTATCCTACGGGACAGCAAATATTAAGTTACTTTAATACATCAGATTGGGAATGAATTATAAACTGCAGTATATACGTATGAAAATGGGCGTATTCATTTGTTGGAATTATACGAAAAGTTTAAGACAAGTGAGAAGTGACAGCAAATCTTATCTTCCTTGCTATAGCAGCCTGGCTGTTTTTCTGATTAGAGTAGCTGTAGATTCATGTTATGGTGTAGGTATAGGGCTGCAAAAATGGGTCAAACCCAGGGGCCCCAACAGCCTTAAGTCCACCCCTTACACTACCAGAAGAAATATAGCATATATGAAGAAGAAATATATGCACGGATGTGCAGGTGTACAGGTGTTCCTAATAAAGTGGACAGTGAGTGTATGAAATGAATAACATTTGGAGAGAATATACAGCTCTGTCAAGTTCAACAAGTTTCAGTGTCCTCTGGATTAGAGCTGGCCGTTGCAAAACTTGGATTTTGTGCTCTGTATCGATTTAACAGTATGTCCTTAAATTATGAGTAGTAGTAGGTTCTTGTAATGTAAATCATATAATATTTGCGTGTAATGTGTATTTCATGTACTTCAGTTTTTGTAGCTGCAAAGGAAGGAGAATTATTTTTATTTATGTTTGTTTGTTTGTTTGTTTGTTTGTTTTTAATAAATGAAATTAAGTAGTATAGACCAGTGGATAATTTTAAACTGTACACTGAGAACACTTTTACCAAACCTGTAGTATCTGTACTTTACCAGCAGGAGGCAGCAAAGTCAATGAGACCGATCAAACATGACTTAATGTCCATTTTGTCCGCCTGTCTCTCTCTGTCTTTCTGTCTTTCTCTGTTTTTGGCTTTAGATGATGTGTTCTCTGTATGTGTATGCTGCTATACAGTAAAATCCAGAATTGTTGGCACCCTTATATTTATAATGAGTAATATACAGTATGATATGAGTGATATTTTGAGCTTAAACACATGGAGTTACCCACAATTAATATTTCTTGGGGCATTCCCAGGAGACAATAACAACACTGCGTCTCTTCCTGTAATGTCTAAGAAGATTGAACACTTGAACAGGGATCTTTTCCAGAACATCAGATGCTTTTTATTATGACCCTGATTGTGCTTAATGATGTATTTATTTAGTTAGTTAGTTAGTTAGTTAGTTAGTCCATTATCTTATTTGTAGAGGTGCTTTTCCCCTGGTGTTGAATGACAAAGGGGATTTTATTTGACCAAAGCGGACACCAAAGTTTCAGTGGAATTTATAAAAAATAATAATACCAACAATTTGTTTGCATTTACTGTAGATACTATATGTTTGCTAGTTATTATTAATATGCCAATAATTCGGTCACATTAGTTTGTCTGCCACATTTTTTTTTTAAAGGAGTTTTTGTTAAAGGAAAGGTAAGTAATCTTGTGATTAAATCCATTAGAGTCAGCCAATAATCTAACTACCTAAGCTCACTGATAGAAGTATCATTTTGTCTGTGTATCACAGAAAAATATTAAGGACATGTTAACATGTCTTAATATAAAATGAAAAATATAAATCAATATAAAAGTTATAAACTAATATAAAAAATGTAATAAAGGATTATTTTACTTTTTCTTTATGAAAGAAGAGCTGTGAATGTGAATGGCAGTGTTTAGTACAAATAATAATAATAATAATAATAATAATAATAATAATAATAATAATAATAATAATAATAATAATAACATAAAAGTATGTAAATACATAAAACATTTAAAATGAGAAATGACAATATTTTTAAAAAGTGAAAATAATTGTTAAATAATAATAGTGTGAATTATTCTTCTGCCTGTGTGTGTGTGTGTGTGTGTGTGTGTGTGTGTGTGTGTGTGTGTGTGTGTGTGTGTGTGTGTGTTTGGAGATGATCGCTGACTTTTGAACGGCAGCTCGCTGCCACCAACATGTCACTTGACAGGAGTGTGTGATGGAGGAGGAACACATTGCTGCTCTCTGTCACTCAGACACTGATGTCTCTCAGCAGCTTTCTGTCTCCACCTGCAGCACTTCTGCAGCCAAACCAACCGTCTTCTCTCCATATCTTATTTCCACTTGTTCGCTGCAACCTGATTGGTTAAGTGATTAAAAAATAGGGATTTAAAAAACAGGGCATTCACTGACCACCACTTCAGCTGGATTAAATGTAAAATATGCAGTGGCCACGAGGAAATAAAATCCCAGGGCAAAAACGTTTCTTTGCCTTTTTCCTCTGAGCTCTGTATGAGCTGTTTGTCTCTGTAACAGACCCAGAGCTTTAGAACACAGTGTACATCTGTTCCACAATTTTCCAGTTACGGTTCTAAAAAGCGAACACAATTCACTCAGGATTTAAGTAGTTATTGGAATTATTATGGGATTGCTATAGATGTGTCTCTAGTACTGTTTGTTTGTTTGTTTGTTTTTTGTTTTTTCATTTATTCCACTATCCAAAAAAAATTGGACCAATCCCACCTTCTCTCACAGGAATTCTGACCAATACCATCCACTCCTGCAGAAAGCCTGGCCAATTTCCACCTATCCCCATAGCAGGTCTGACCAAGCCTGTCAATCCCACCTGCTCCTGAAAAAAATCTGACTAATCCAACCCACTCCTGAACATTTTCTGACCAATCCTACCAACTCCCACAGAAAACTACAGAAGACTACAGGAGCGACTAAAGGAGCGTCATATCTGACCATAATCTGCCACCTGTATGAAAATAAAGATTGCAGACCCCTGCAAATTTTAGATGCACACCTCTACACAGTTGCTAGGAAACTGGAAAGATATGTGCGCCAAGCATAAACTGGTTTTAGCTTAACTTCAAATCACACACTATAAATATTTGTTTTTGTTTTTTTTAAAAAAACATTGTTGTTCGTATTGGTTGCAGGATCTCAGCCAAACAAATAGGAACAAACATTTTAGTAACAGTAAGAACTAGCTGTCTTTAAAAAAAAAGAAGAAGGAAAAAAAAGCCAAAAAACTTCAATGTTTACTGGTACAGATTTCTATAAGAATTCTATAAAATGCAGCAAAAACAGAAAATTTAAAAATACAGTGAGCTGAAAACCACAGAGCACAGCTTGTAATCCCTCACCCCCTCCACAGACACTTTAGAGGTTATTTTTCACACTTGGACTCTGGATCGTTTGGTGCCAGAGGTCATTTGGTGAAGTGTGAAAGCTGTTGGGGCCAGGAGCGGTCCAGAGACCTAATTCATGGTCCTCTTGAAACAGCAAACATTTGAACCTAGTGCCTACCAGTGGTGTAGTCCTAAAAAAAAAGTGGTTTACTATTACGCAGATCCCACCAACACCCCCCACCCCAACAGTAGCCAAAAAATGACAGAAGATAAGTCAGTGTGTTTGTTTGGTCTAAATAGATATTATTAGCCTGACTAAAACAACTCTAAGGTCTTAGGACACTAAGGTCTTAAAAAGCATTTATCATACATTTTGTTGGCTTCTTCGTCTCTGTCAGTGCCTGAAGCTGGAAAAAAGCCTGTACTCCCCTTGTTTCCATGTTGGCATTGTATATACAGTATCTCACAAAAGTGAGTACACCCCTCACATTTTTGTAAATATTTTATTATATCTTTTCATGGGACAACACTGAAGATATGACACTTTGCTACAATGTAGTGAGTGTACAGCTTGTATAACAGTGTAAATTTGCTGTCCCCTCAAAATAACTCAACACACAGCCATTAACGTCTAAACCGCTGGCAACAAAAGTGAGTACACCCCTAAGTGAAAATGTCCAAATTGGGCCCAAAGTGTCAATATTTTGTGTGGCCACCATTATTTTCCAGCACTGCCTTAACCCTGTTGGGCATGGAGTTCACCAGAGCTTCACAGGTTGCCACTGGAGTCCTCTTCCACTCCTCCATGACAACATCACAGAGCTGGTGGATGTTAGAGACCTTGCGCTCATCCACCTTCCGTTTGAGGATGCCCCACAGATGCTCAATAGAGTTTAGGTCTGGAGACATGCTTGGCCAGTCCATCACCTTTACCCTCAGCTTCTTTAGCAAGGCAGTAGTTGTCTTGGAGGTGTGTTTGGGGTCGTTGTCATGTTGGAATACTGCCCTGCGGCCCAGTTTCCGAAGGGAACTGCTTCAGTATGTCACAGTTGGCATTCATGGTTCCCTCAATGAACTGTAGCTCCCCAGTGCCGGCAGCACTCATGCAGCCCCAGTCCATGACACTGCCACCACCATGCTTAACTGTAGGCAAGACACACTTGTCTTTGTACTCCTCACCTGGTTGCCACCACACACACTTGACACCATCTGAACCAAATAAGTTTATCATGGTCTCATCAGACCACAGGACATGGTTCTAGTAATCCATATCCTTAGTCTGCTTGTCTTCAGCAAACTGTTTGTGGGCTTTCTTGTGCATCATCTTTAGAAGAGGCTTCCTTCTGGGATGACAGCCATGCAGACCAATTTGATGCAGTGTGTGGCGTATGGTCTGAGCACTGACAGGCTGACCCTCCACCCCTTCAACCTCTGCAGAAATGCTGGCAGCACTCATACGTCTATTCTGCAAAGCCAACCTCTGGATATGATGCTGAGCACGTGCACTCAATTTCTTTGGTTGACCATGGCGAGGCCTGTTCTGAGTGGAACCTGTCCTGTTAAACCGCTGTATGATCTTGGCCACCGTGCTGCAGCTCAGTTTCAGGGTGTTGGCAATCTTCTTATAGCCTAGGCCATCTTCATGTAGAGCAACAATTCTTTTTTCAGATCCTCAGAGAGTTCTTTGCCATGAGGTGCCATGTTGAACTTCCAGTGACCAGTATGAGAGAGTGTGAGAGCGATAACACCAAACTTAACACACCTGCTCCCTATTCACACCTGAGACCTTGTAACATTAACGAGTCACATGACACCGGGGAGGGAAAATGGCTAATTGGTCCCAGTTTGGACATTTTCACTTAGGGGTGTACTCACTTTTGTTGCCAGCGGTTTAGACATTAATGGCTGTGTGTTGAGTTATTTTGAGGGGACAGCAAATTTACACTGTTATACAAGCTGTACACTCACTACTTTACATTGTAGCAAAGTGTCATTTCTTCTGTTGTCCCATGAAAAGATATAATAAAATATTTACAAAAATGTGAGGGGTGTACTCACTTTTGTGAGATACTGTATATATATATATATATATATATATATATATATATATATATATATATATATATATATATATATATATATATATATATATATATATATACACACATATATATATATATATATATATATATATATATATATATATATATATATATATATATATATATATATATATATATATATATATATATATATATGGGCTGGGTATTGTTGACTACCTCATATACTGTATGTATATATACACGTATACATCACAATATAGCACAAAGCATCATATGCTTTTCACATATTACATCAAGAGTGTTACTGCTCAATACCAATTCCGAAATAGTTTTACTGTTTAAATGTAATACGTCTGCTAATTTAATTAAATAACAAATGACACCAACTCATGAGCCTTCCAAGAGTAGGGACTATATGAAAGTGCTTCTTTTGAATCGTTTCATTTCATCGCCTGTCATGTAACGATTTTTGTAAAGCCAGTACTAAAAGTTGCAATAGATATATAAATAAATCTTCATGCACTGCAATATAATAAATAGATCGAAAGAGAAAGAGTGAATCCACGAGTTCTGTGTCAATCTCTCTCGGGCAGGGACAGAAGAAGGTAGAATCATTCCTGGTACTATGAACCAGGGACACTGAGTACACTTCAAGCCCACTTCAAGCACTTTTATTAATTTTACCTGACTGCTTCAGTGGGACAATGTCTTCAGTCGATGACGGCAGTGACGGCGGTTGACTGCGGTTGTCAAGGGTGGGGAAGGGTGGAATTCAAATACAAATGCCCCAATTAGTGGGTATACCGAGGGTATACCGAGAGTATGCGCTAATATTGATCCTTAGAAGTCGTTACACGCAAACAGTCCTGGGGAAAATGTAATATGGCATATACAGGTGCATCTCAATGAATTAGAATGTCGTGGAAAAGTTAATTTATTTCAGTAATTCAACTCAAATTGTGAAACTCGTGTATTAAATAAATTCAGTGCACACAGACTGAAGTAGTTTAAGTCTTTGGTTCTTTTAATTGTGATGATTTTGATTTACATTTAACAAAAACCCACCAATTCACTATCTCAACAAATTAGAATATGGTGACATGTCAATCAGCTAATCAACTCAAAACACCTGCAAAGGTTTCCTGAGCCTTCAAAATGGTCTCTCAGTTTGGTTCACTAGGTAAGCCACAAACATTCATTGCCAAAGAAGCTGGCTGTTCACAGAGTGCTGTATCCAAGCATGTTAACAGAAAGTTGAGTGGAAGGAAAAAGTGTGGAAGAAAAAGATGCACAACCAACCGAGAGAACCGCAGCCTTATGAGGATTGTCAAGCAAAATCGATTCAAGAATTTGAGTGAACTTCACAAGGAATGGACTGAGGCTGGGGTCAAGGCATCAAGAGCCACCACACACAGATGTGTCAAGAAATTTGGCTACAGTTGTCATATTCCTCTTGTTAAGCCACTCCTGAACCACAGACAACGTCAGAGGCGTCTTACCTGGGCTAAGGAGAAGAAGAACTGGACTGTTGCCCAGTGGTCCAATATCCTCTTTTCAGATGAGAGCAAGTTTTGTATTTCATTTGGAAACCAAGGTCCTAGAGTCTGGAGGAAGGGTGGCGAAGCTCATAGCCCAAGTTGCTTGAAGTCCAGTGTTCAGTTTCCACAGTCTGTGATGATTGGGGGTGCAATGTCATCTGCTGGTGTTGGTCCATTGTGTTTTTTGAAAACCAAAGTCACTGCATCCATTTACCAAGAAATTTTGGAGCACTTCATGCTTCCTTCTGCTGACCAGCTTTTTGAAGATGCTGATTTCATTTTCCAGCAGGATTTGGCACCTGCCCACACTGCCAAAAGCACCAAAAGTTGGTTAAATGACCATGGTGTTGGTGTGCTTGACTGGCCAGCAAACTCACCAGACCTGAACCCCATAGAGAATCTATGGGGTATTGTCAAGAGGAAAATGAGAAACAGGAGACCAAAAACTGCAGATGAGCTGAAGGCCACTGTCAAAGAAACCTGGGCTTCCATACCACCTCAGCAGTGCCACAAACTGATCACCTCCATGCCGCGCCGAATTGAGGCAGTAATTAAAGCAAAAGGAGCCCCTACCAAGTATTGAGTACATGTACAGTAAATGAACATACTTTCCAGAAGGCCAACAATTCACTAAAAATGTTTTTTTTTATTGGTCTTATGAAGTATTCTAATTTGTTGAGATAGTGAATTGGTGGGTTTTTGTTAAATGTGAGCCAAAATCATCACAATTAAAAGAACCAAAGACTTAAACCACTTCAGTCGGTGTGCATTGAATTTATTTAATACACGAGTTTCACAATTTGAGTTGAATTACTGGAATAAATGAACTTTTCCACGACATTCTAATTTATTGAGATGCACCTGTATGTGCATTTGGCCCCGACTACACCACTGGTGCCTACAATTTTGCAATCCTGCATGTACAGAATTGACGTATGGAATTGTGCAATTAATCTATGGTTCAAAAACTCATAAATTCATTAGTAGGAAAGAAGGAACCAACATAGCGATACATAAAATTGTAGTAGCTGAAATTCAGGGATCAATCTGATGATATAGTACTGATTCCCTCCAGATTTTAAATTTGTATAGTTTTGAATATTGCCTGCATTTTGCAATGTGGGCCTGAGTGTCTAGTCATAATCTAACTTTTTCTTTCTTCACTCACAATTTAACTATCCAGCACAGAGCAAAATATGGCTAAGGAGAACTAAAAACTGCACACATCCTTCAAACAACAACAACAACAACCATGACCGTGCTGTCAAACACAACAGGGGAGAAAAACTTCTTCCTTACAAAATGTCTTTAATCCTAGTAAGCGTGTGTTTGTGCTTCTGATAAACATGCAAAAAATCAGATATTTGATCTTTAATGTCACATGTCTGCAGAGACTGAAACCAAAGAACAGAGATGTGAGACACCCCGTCACACAGCAATCAAACATCCAAACCTCCAGCAATCACACGCATACACTAGGAAATAAAATGCTGTAAATTCCCTGGTAAGGGTATGTAAACATCAGACAACAGATCTTTTATGTCACAGATCTTTAGAGACACACCGTCAGGCAAAAAATCAAACCTCCAATCTCTCTCGCTCGCTCTCTATTTCTCTCTTAGGCACACACACATTTCATATCAACCTTCAACAGTCATGTCAAACACAACAGGGAAAAACTGTTTGTAGCACAAAGAAACATCAGACTTCAAACATCCGGTATCACAGAATAACTGTCACACAGCTTCAGATACACAATACACACGCTGAAGTACACACAGTGTCTTTAATCCTCGTAAGTGTGTGTTTGTGCTTCAGATAAACATCAGATATTTGATCCTTAATGCCATGGATCGGTAGAAATAAAATGAACAGAGATGTGAGACACACAAAGTCACACAGCAACTCATACGCACATACAAACTGCGTACAGTTGTAAGATGAAGCCTTGTTAATTTTAACTATTCAAGTGCGAACCAACGCCGCTGACAGTTTATCAGAATGAAAAAGAGTTGGAGAGAATGGGATGGGCACTGACATTGCTCTACTCCACAATTCCACACTGTCCAATCACAAGTCCTCTAACAAATTTGGGGAATGGTTGGAGGCAATCACTTGATTAGGGAGTGGACTATGGAGCAAGGGGGCACAGTGGCTTAGTGGTTAGCCTTGCACCTCTGGGGTTGGGGGTTCGATTCATGCCTCCGCCCTGTGTGCGCAGAGTTTGTATGTTCTCCTCGTGCTTTGGGGGCTTCCTCCGGGTACTCCACTTTCCTCCCCCAGTCCAAGACATGTGTTATAGGCTGATTGGCGTCTCTGAATTGTCTGTAGTGCAATGGGTTGGTACTGCTGGAAATAGAATACAAGGGTGAAAAGTATAGAACAAGGTGCCAGTAGTCCTTGCCCTTCCCACCCAGAAATTTTGGGAATTAATCAATTTTATCCATTTAGTAGGATTGGGTGGGTCCCAATGTGTAAGGCGCTGTGAAGTTTGACCTAATAGGATATGCACTCCCTAGTACTCCACATGACTGACAGAATGGAGGGGGTGCACAAGAGAGGAGGAGGGTGGACAAGCCAGCAGGGAACCTACCTATACTGGCATGTCTCTTCCCTTTCTTGTGAACCCCTTCACAGATGTTCGCCTGGAACAGTCATCTGTTCAAAGTGATCTCTAAGAATACATGGTTTGCCATGTTTGGTATGCAAGAACCGGTGAGCCCTGCACAATCCCTGACCTCATCTCCACTGAACGCCTTTGGGATGAATTGGAATGCGGACTGACATCTTGCCTGACATCAGTGCCCAGCCTCACTGATGCTCTTTGGTTGAATGGGCACATCCTCACAGCCACGCTCAAAAATTTACTGCAAAGCCTTTGCAGAAGAGTGGAGGTTATTCCAGCAGCAAAGTGGGGAAACTGGAATGGGATGTTGAACAAGCACATATGGGTATGCTGGTCATATACTTTTGGCCATATTGTGCACGTGGACCACCAACATGTGAATGTGAAGCTCGTGAATCCGTTACCCACATCAAATGTGCCATTGATATCCCCTTCCAAGGACTTGGAAATGCCAAATGCCATAAATGAATTGGTATGGGCCATTAGACCAGTCAACACTGGGGTACCACGACATAATGGTCCTAGTGGATTATGTGATGCAGTATCCTGAAGCAATGCAAGGAGCATAGACCAGATGCTGTTTTCCCTCCAAAGGAAATTTCATGATTACTACACAACCACACCCAGTTCTTTCCTCCTGTTCCTTGCACATCTCACTATAATTGCATAATTGTACATACACTTTTCTTCTTTATTTTCTCTGCATTAACAGTGTCTGTGTTCATGAGTGTGTGTGTGTGTGTGTGTGTGTGTGTGTGTGTGTGTGTGTGTGTGTGTGTGTGTGTGTGTGTGTGTGTGTGCCTGACAAAAGACAGTGTGCATTTGCCCTTGGACTTGTCTGTGTCCTTTGACCCCACTTGTGCCGTAGTGGCAGGTGAATTGGCAAGGCTGTACCCTCAAGGTCAGTAGGTCACAAGGGGCTTCACTGCAAATGTTCCTGTACATATGTGATGATGCAAATGTGTGTGTGTGTGTGTGTGTGTGTATGGTATATATATATATATATATAGCTTCATTGAGTGAAGCTGTTCTTGGTCCAGAGCTTGGTAACAAGACTTTTGAGAGTAGATATTTCACCTTGGTTCATACAGTGTTATTTTTTTTAATTAGCAGATTTGTACTCATACATCATACACCAGTTAAGATACATCAAGCATCACGTTAGGCATAACCCCCAACG
This sequence comes from Cranoglanis bouderius, assembly GCA_023630585.1. NCBI lineage: Eukaryota > Metazoa > Chordata > Actinopteri > Siluriformes > Cranoglanididae > Cranoglanis > Cranoglanis bouderius. Next base: position 5,473,611 of record CM042571.1, read on the forward strand.
TTAGACAAGAAAGAAGTCTGACGATGTGGTGACAAGCAGCCAATCGGAGGAGAAATTGTGACAATCCAATATAATTAAATAAGAGGATTCAGGTATTATGTAATTTTAGTTAGTTTGTTTGTTTGTTTGCTGGTAACAGGTAAGATGTTTATTTGTTCTTTAATTATATTGGAAAACAGTGAATTATAGTCATTCAATTAATCCTCATGAAATTTGTACCATTGGCTAGTTGCAAAGATGTTTTAGCTAAAGAGATGATGATAGCCAGTGTGTGGCTAGATAGTTGTAATTGTAGTACTTCAAACTCAGTTATACAGCATCACCATTGGTATGTGCATTGCATCCACAAATTCCTACCCACTAGCTAACTCTCTCCTATCATACGGCAGCTACCATCTGGGGAGGGTGTGGCAAACTTGTGCTTCCTCCGAGAAACATGAAACCACCCTTTATATCTCTTTGAACTACTATTCATTCTGTATTACAGGGCAGTGTAACACACTAGGAACAAAACGCCATCCACCCTGTTCTGCATATATGAGCTCAGAGACACTTGCGATTTGCTACTGTCACTATGATTAACAGGAGAGAGACAGTAATGTCTTCCCTGAGACCATGACTAGTTTTAATCCCTTGGTTTCTAAAATTCAATCTCATGATCCTGCTTATTGAGGCATTTGCCAAGATTCAAGATTCAGCAAGAGGTAAGTTTTTAGACGTTGTTTGAAGTGACACGGCTGTTCGGACATCTAGGGGAAGTTCATTCCCCTAGGGGCCAGAACAGAGAAGAGCTTTGATGCATGCCTTCCTTGAACCCTGAGAGAGGGTGGGATCAGTCGAGCAGTGCTTGAGGATCGGAGGGAGTGTGGTGCAATTGGAGTGTGATAAATGCTTTGAGGTAAGTGGGTGCTGGTCCACTTTTGGCTTTGTAGGCAAGCATCAGTGTTTCAAAATCTGATGCGAGCAGCTACAGGAAGACAGTGGAGGGAGCGTAGCAATGGTGTGGTGTGGGAGAAAACAAGTCACAGAACTGCATTCTGGATCAGTTGCAGAGGCTGAATGGCACTCAGAGGCAGACCTGCCAGGAGTGAGTTGCAGTAGTCCAGTCTCCAAATGACAAGGGACTGAACAAGCACCTGAGTGGCCTGTGTGGATACTAATGGACGAATCCTTCTGATGCTGTAAAGGAGAAATCGACATGAGTGTGTCAGATTAGCAATGTGAGAGGAAAAGGACAGTTGATTGTCCATGGTTACCCCAAGGTTGCGTGCAGTGACCGAAGATGAGATCAGAGAGTTGTCCAGGAAGATCGCAAGATCCTGACATGGGAATGAATCACCTGAAGAAGTCTTGCTCATACCTAATACTCAATAAATGTGACAGTTATTTTGATGCACACAATTCTCCCAGTGCTTCTGTAATTCCATAAAGACACCAGATTTTAATAGACTATAGAGTCACACATACTTGGACCACGTCAGAAAATTCTGCAAGTCAGTGCGCCCAGGATCTCCTGTGCTACAGTTTGTCCTTTGTTGGGCAGAGTTATAAGGAAGCATTAGCCTGCACACAAAGTATCTTAAAGAAGTTATGTACAGTCTGTGTCACTCCATTATACTTTGCTCAGACTCCTGTTCTCTGTTCAGGTCTACAAGGCCATGCTCCCCTGCAGATGAACCGTGTTGTGTGTTCACCCCCCCCCCCATACAGAGCGACAGTGGAGCTGCCACCATCATGCCGGATCTTACCACACACATCATATCACAGTGGGCATGTGGAGCTGACATTCCATCAGTGCTGTGTCTCATACGACACTGCTGTTTGTTTATTTTTGCCAGAGGAGCTTGTGTCTCTCTTGTCTTATACTCGTCTTCTCAAAGCATTACACGCACACACATACACACACACAAATACATGCACACACACCTCTTGAAAACACACATCATTCCACAAACCACAATCAGTTCATTCACACTGCCGCACATAAAAGTGTGTATAATTCTAACGATAATGGAGTGTGAGTTTGTGTGAGCTTGTCTGTGAGTGTGTTTGTGTTGAGAGTAATTGGCGTTCGTCACCTCCCAACTCCGACTCTCTCGTCATCTCTTGACAGGAGGAACGCAAAATGTGTGTGTGTGTGTGTGTGTGTGTGTCTATGTGTGTGTGTGTGTGTGTGTGTTTGGATCTGTGTCCTACAACACAATGAATCTTTGTTGAACAAATGTAAAGCAGATGGCATTGTGTGGCAACGTGAAGTCAAGGAGAGAGGAAACATCACTCCCGCATACACAATGGCGGGCACATACACACACACACACACACACACACACACACACACACACACACACACACACACACACACACACACACACACACACACATATACACACACGTCAATCAGCACTGACAGCCCTTGTCAAGCACACACGTTGAGTGTGATTTATAAAACACAATATAAAAAATAATGATAGAACACATGCCCACAAGGTTAAGGATACAGGTTTTGTTTCCCAGCAACTATTCGGCCCGTTTACAAGACCATTTATTATATTATTATTATTAGTAGTAGTAGTAGTAACTAAATTTATTATTATTATTAGTAGTAGTAGTATTATTATTATGATTATTATTATTATTATTATTATTATTATTGTAAGGAGTAAAAACTATATTTTTTCTCTTGGTAAGAGTACATCTTGAGTAAGAGTACAAGTATTTATTTTCAATGATACTTCAGTAAAGTGCAGATCTACCAAAGTTATACATAAGTACAGTAATGAAGTACAATTACTCAAGTATTTGTATAAATAAATATAATGTATAGTGTATAAATTTTATTTATATATTAATATGTTTATAATAATAATTATTATTATTATTTTATTATTATTATTATTGTTATTAGTACTTGCTCAAGGGCCCAGCAGTGGCAGTGCTGGGATTTGAATTCATGACCTTCTGATCAGAAGTCCAATGTCTTAAACCCTGAGCTAACACTATATATTAACTAAAGTAACTGGCCCTGTGTGTCTATCTGCTTCTATTGGAACTTCTATAATGACGAATTGTTACTCTCTCTCTCTCTCTCTCTCTCTCTCTCTCTCTCTCTCTTTCTCTTTCTGTCTCTCTCTTTGTGTGTGTGTGTGTGTGTGTGTCTGTGTGTGTGTGTGTGTGTGTGTGTGTGTGTGTGTGTGTGTGTGTGTGTGTGTGTGTGTGTGTGTGTGTGTATGTGTGTGTGTGTCTGTTTTTTTTCTTCCATAAAGATGAAAGGTGACACACATGCCTTCATTCAGTGTCATCTGCGTGAAAGTGTGTTTTGCTCTCTGATGATCAGTGCCGTGACGGTGTGTGTTGTGGCCGTGTGTGTTCTGTTGTTCCATTTTCCCTGTCAGTCTACGGGAGTGTGTGTTCAATGTAGAGTGTGTAAGCCTGAGGGTAGATTTCCTACATTTACATGATCAAAGTTTCTAAACAGATAAGAGCTTCTGAACACACACACACACACACACACACACACACACACACACACACACACACACACACACACACACACACAGAGTATAGGGTTTACTCTGGTTCAGTGGGTCTCTAAAGTCATCACAAAATCACAAACAAAATACAGAAATAAAAATCTGACACCTGACTGAGTGTCTCCTGACAGAACACTGTGCTCCTTACCACATCAAAAAGATAACTTTTTCACACTAATATAATTATTTATACTATTTTATTGTCTAAATCTGGAAGAATTTAGACAGAACCTTATGGAATCTTCTTCAAATTCTACTTCAGTAAATTAAATGTGGACACAACAGGCAAGATAATAGAATAAATACTTATAATATTTTACAATGCAAACGTTAACTGAAGCTCTTGACCTGTATCTGCATGACTTTATGCAGTGCGCTGCTGCCACATGATTGGCTAACTGGATAATAACATAATTACATTACATTTCGTTTGCTTGTTTTTCATCATTTCAGATTCATTTTGGGGATAAAATGAATGAACGGTCTTGAATGCCCCAGTTGTTTATTAGCAATCATTGTTTAGCCAGTAGCAAGAAGAGGGTAGATTAAAGATTGCCATTAGTTCAACTGTACTGCAGTGGCCATTTTTTCATATCTGATTTCATAATCTCAGATTTGCTTTCTGGACTCTGAGAAGCAACCCATGCCTAAAAATCCTAAAGCAAGTACAGGATTCTAATTCAAATTTCTTTCCATTTGGGATCCTATTCACGTCTATATGGGAATTCAATGTGATATTTTTAAGAATCCTAAAGGTGCACTTTTCCACTGTATTTTTTATTTTATTATTTTTTTAAAATAAACAAATAGTACTTTTTTGACTGTGTCTTGCAATTTGATCAAACTCACCTCAACATTGACAGTATACAGAGAATATCATATATTGCACATTGATCAGCCTGCAGTAACATCATAAACAGCATGGGGGCGGGGGGCAGCAGCAGAGAGGGTAGTGCTGTTGCTGTTGCCACCAAACTACTCTTAACATTTCTGCCATATATATATAGGGTGTCCGAAAAGTCTCCATACATAAGGGACTATGTTTGCCAGCACCACGTCGGTTGTGCCTTCGTCACTGGATGTTCGTGAACAACCACTTTTCGGTTGGTCCCCAACATTTCCAGTCTTTTTGAATTTGTTAACAAGTTTGGCAACAGTGTCGTGTGTGATGTGCTTACCATGTTTCCGGTTAAAGTCCATCGCAACCTTGTGACAGCTTCCCGATCCAGCCATGAGAATAATTTTAAAACCTTCTTCTTTTCTCAAAGGCATTCTTAAAGGCTGTCTGAAAAAATAAAATATAATATAAACTAATATTTTGGAAGACATTTTGCTAAAAATGGATAATTTCCCCTATGTATGGAGACTTTTGGGACACCTTGTAGTATGTTAATTTGTCTAAGTTGAGGTAAGTTTGATTAAATTGCAAAACACAGTAAAAGAAAAATATCACATTGAATTTCCATATAGACCTGAATAGGAACTTAAATTAATCCCATTAAAAATCCTGTAGGAGTGGTCCTACAAGATATTTATGTCTTGTCCTATAGGAATCTTATAGGAATGGTTCCAAAATATGATAGAAATTACAATTAGAATCCTGTACAATTTTCTTATTGGAATTCTTTATGATTTTTTGACATGGGAATGACCAATACAGATTAAGATGTTTACAGGAATTGTTTCTTAAGGTTTATATTAGTAATAGGATAAAATACTCTAACTTAAAAAAAAAGAGAGAGAGAGAGAAAATACTCTAATCTTATAGAAAATCTTTTAGGATTTTAAAACTCTCAAAGCACCTTCTATAATTTCCAATAACCTTCCAATAACGAGACATTATTTCCAATAAAATACAAGTAGAGTTCCAATAAGATTCTAAGAATCAAATAAGATCCCACAGGATAAACTGAAATGAATTCCAATAGGATTTTTTGACAAGGGAATTAAACATGATACTTTATGTAAAATTCATTTCCTATTTCAGTGTGCCAAAAAAAAAGGACAAAACTAAAATAAATAGCAGTTTCCTTGTGTTCATGATTTCGAATCAAAAACCGAATGAACGCAACATACACAGAGTGTTTGACCAGAGAAGACCAGGCTGTAGATGAACGATACAGAGGTTCAGAGACGTAATAAATGTTGGATCCTCCACAGCATTTTCATTCTTCATTCTTTAGGGTTCCTCGCATCATCCATACCTTCCCCCCTTTATGGCACCTCTGCTGATGTTATGTTGCCATGTTTAATGGGCGTAAGTGTCAGAGCAGATTCACAAACACAGCGCCACATGTCACTGTCTCTGTGTTTCTGATGGCATTCAGTGAAGCGGATATGAGGACGAACGGAAGCCACGTTTCTCTGAGTGACTAAATAAATAAATAAATAAGGAGATAAATACAGCGATCCGTCTCTTTAAGCATGTCGTTAAGTGGACTTCCGCCAGCCCACTAAACCTACCAAGTGTCCGTGTGTGACTGTGTGTGTATGTGTGTGTGTGTGTGTGTGTGTGTGGGTTAGGCGAGGAGTTATTAGGCCCACTCGTTGTGCAATACACACCGGCTTTTATTTCCTTCCCCGATTTTTCCCCTGAATTTCCTCGTCTAATTACACTTCCCTTCCTCAGCGGTGATTAATAGGTGCTGCTGCCTCATTTTACTCTCCATTACGCCGCCTGATGCATGCCCTCATCATACACACACACAGCAGCCGGGACCACCGCGGCGGCTATTATTGGACACAGTAATTATCCACAATCCCCCCTGTTTGCCCCTGTGTCCTCCCTTTCTCCACCTCTTTACTAGGTTCAGGATGGAGAAAGGAAAAAAAGAAACACAGGAGTCCACGCTGAGTGTGTGCTTGTAGGAAGGAGGGGACGATTAGTGACACTCTTGAGTGCACAACCAACTACTGGAGCTGTGTCTCAAATCATTGACCTAACATTTATTTACTAGTGTATCGAATTGACATGTAAGTGTTCACACAGGAAAGGTTGGCTAAAATCAAAAGTGGAGTAAAGTTAACAGTGCGTGTGAAGACAATTGTGCTGGACTGCATATACTGCTATCTGATTTTAGCTTGCTAAATGTGTTTTTAATAGACGGTTAAACCACGAGGGGACGGAGCTACAGCAAAAAGGGTTCATAGAGGTGACCGGGAACCTTTCAGACCCTTAAACTAGACGTTGTTATTCAACAAGACATAAATAAACGAAATGAACTCTGGCACAGCAGCAGTGTCGTGAAAGGATGATCAGTGAACACGGCTGAACACAGTGCTGCAGTATAGCGCTGCGGGACTAAACACTGCCGCATTACGCTAAATTACACCAAGTCAAATATACACTCACTCTGTGCTCTGTTCAAATCAGATTAAACACACTAACTAGATGAAACTACCCAAAAACTCACTGCTATGCTTTACGTCACTGTTTTAGCTGTCTAAAAAAACCTGTGTAAAAAATAATTCCATAAAATTATGTTTACGACAACATGGAAAGGAAAAAGAAGATTATAATAATATAGTCTAAATATCCCTATGGAAGAAATTACATTAATTTCATGTATACGTTTTTCGGTAACACTTACAATACAATATAATAACAGTACATGAATAATCATGCACTAATACCTGAATTAATACACTTAAATATGAACTAATGATGAGTTAAGGCATGTACTAATCACAAAGTAACGAAGCGCTAACCTTAACGACGACGTAAGTCTTATGAATTCATGGGTAATAACGAGCACCTTAAGTATGTTGGAACATGTTTGTTAGCTAATGTATTAATTAACACATAGGGGTAAACTAAATAACAAAAAGCTCTATAAGAAAGAATATGAATTAAACGTGCATAATTTCATAATTGTTTACATACTGAATGTAGAAAGATGCAGAAATAATAAACATCAATAATTTCATCTCAACCCATGCATAGACATTTTGAGGGGCAGTGGCTCTTAACATGAGCAAGAGCACAAGAGAGAAACGGGTGACTGTTCATAGCAATGTAAAGCCAGGAGACCCGATTGGCATAGACACAGTAAAGCAGTCAAAATAAACATAGCGTCATCTAAGACTAAAACACTGGAAAATAATCTGGTTTTAAATGTTAATAGATAATAGCATCTGCTAAATAAATAAATGTTACTGTATTCATTTCACCCTTGTGGGTAAAGGAACAGTGTCCCGGGCCCTATAGCCACCCAGAGCATGTACTAGTACTACAGTGGGATTTGAAGAGAAATGGATGGAGAATGACACAAAACAGGTTGAGATGAAATTATTGGTGTTTATTATTAGTGCGTCTATCTACGTTCGATAAGGAGGATAAATGTGAATTATGAAAGTAATCCAGCACCATCCAATGATGTTTGGGTACGCAGCTGCATATGGCAAATTATATAAACAATCTGAAATCATGCATGTTTAATTCATATTCTTTCTTATACAGCAGGTTTGATTTAGTTTACCCCTACATGTTAATTAACACTTGAACTAACAAACATGTACAGTGCTGTGAAAAAGCTTTTGTGTATATCTCATACTAAATAGTTTTAGATCTTCAAACAAAAAACAACATAAAACAAAGGCAACTGAGTAAACACACAATACAGTTTTTATTTTTTAATTTTTTAATTGAAGCAAAATAAAAAAAACATTTACCCACCACCTATCACCAATGTGAAAAACAAATTGCCCCCTTAAAAATCTGTTTGTGACACCTTTCGCAGCAATAACTGCAACCAAACACTTCTGATAACTGGAGATCAGACTTTCACTTACTACTAGAACTAGGACTTACTCCTATGTTTTGGATCATTGTCTTGCTGCATAATCCAGTTGCACTTGAGTTTCAACTTACATCTCCTTTAGGATTTTCTGGTAGAGAGCAGAATTCACGTTTCCCTCAATTATTGCAAGTTGCCCAGGCCCTGAAGCAGCAAAGCATCCCCACACCATCACACTTCCACCACCATGCTTGACCGTAGGTATGATGTTCTTTTTATGGAATTCTGTTTTTGGTTCACGCCAGATATAAAAGGACCCGTCTTCCAAACAGTTCCACTTTCGACTCATCAATCCACAGAACATTCTCCCAAAAGGTTTGAAGATCATCAAGGTGTGTTTTGGCAAAATTCAGACAAGCCTTAATGTTCTTCTGGGTTAGCAGTGGTTTTCACCTCACCACTCTTCCATGGATGCCATTTTTGCCCAGTGTTTTTCTGATAGTGGAGTCATGAACAGTGACATTTATTGATGCAAGAGAGGCCTGTAGTTCCTTTGATGTTGTCCTTGGCTCTTTCGTGACTTCCTGAATGAGTAGTTGCTGTGCTCTTGGAGGAATTTTGGAAGGTCGGCCACTTCTGGGAAGGTTCACTACTGTGCCGAGTTTTTCCATTTGGAGATAATGGCCCTCACGGTGGTTCTTTGGAGTCCCAGAGCCTTTGAAATAGCTTTGTAACCCTTCCCAGACTGATGTATTTCAATCACCTTCTTCCTCATAATTTCTGGAATTTCTTTCAATTTTGGCACAGTGTGTTACTGGGTAAGACCTTTTAACCAACTTCAACTGTTCAACTGTTGAAAAAGTTCTATTTAAGAGTTGATTTGATTGAACAGGGTTTGCAGTAATCAGGCCTGGTTGCGTCTAGTCCAGCTGAACCCCATTATGAATGCAGTTTCATAGATTTGAGGAATTAGTAACTCTGAGCTTTCAAAATTTGAATTTGAATTTAAAATAACACTAAAAAAACATAGGGTGCCTAAGACTTTTGCACAGTACTGTATACTGTATGTAACGTATATAACAGACAGCTGTGCTTGCCCTATTTTAAAAACCACCAGCCACCACTTATTTGCATCTGTTTAGAACAAGTTATCTGTTCAGCTGTCATTCTGAATAATGTATTCATATCTTGATTGTATGGTATATCACATCTCTTTCCATCGGACATGTGAGAGGCCTACTACTTTTGAAAATTGAACTGTTTAACATCATCTGATCGATTACAGTTCCCCGAACAAAAAGACCACAGGGGGTGGTTTCTCGCAAACAGACCCTCTATAAGCAATGAAAAGTGGGTCAAACAAACTGTATACTTATCAGATCATTATATTGTCGTATCTACCTCTCACCTGGGGCTTAGTCGGGCTCTTGTTTCCCTTCTCTCTCTGCATTTGTGGTCTCTCCATCCTACTCTCTCCTTTCACTTCCTCACTGCTCTGTTATGTGTTTTGTACTATCGCAAGCAAACAGAAATCTAAACAACACAACATTAATTCACAAACTAAGGTTAATGCAAATAATTGTAAGTAACGTTAATGTTATCATCTAAGTTGTATGGTTGTTTGGCGGGATGACTGACAGATGTTTTTTTTTTTTTTTTTTTTGCTGTGGGTGATCTAACATGCTGCAGTGCTCTAGCGTTAGACCACAAGACCACAGCGTTATCGGTATACAGTCGTTCTTTAACTTTAAAGAATACCTATCCAGATGTTTGCTGACTAACATACACGTGAGACGTCCACATCGTCTGTAGTTCCGCTGAAGTTCTTCCGTTTAGTAAAGCTCTACTGAATTATTTTTTCTTTATTGTTGTTTTCTCATGATCTGAACAGAACTAAAATTGTTTTCTCATGATCTCGACATAACAAAAGTTGTTTTCTTGTCATCTCGGAATAAAAAGTTGTTTTCTCGTGATCTCGACATAACATAAAGCTGTTTTATCATTATATTTTATCAAAAGAAAATCTCATACCTTGTGAATGGGACTGGTGTGGACTACACGTTGACCTGGCAGCCTCCTTCTCAGGTGTCGGACACTAATGTGGAAGCTGTCAATCACTGACAGACATAGAGCTATTTCAGCATGAGTGAGTCCCTGATCAAAGTAAAAACGAACTTGTTCATCCATGATGCTACGGGATTGCACTAAGCTTTTGCTGCCAACAGAACAATAAAAACAACATGTTGTTATGTCAAGTACACAAAAAAATTAAGTCGTGATCACGAGAAAACAAGAAAGAAAAGAATAATAATGCATGCAAAAATCAAATTAAAGGATTTTTACCTGAGTTAGAGAAAGATTGACTGAACATTTTAGGTAGGGCTGGAGATATTAAAAGCAACACATGTGCCACATGTGACATGCATCTGAAATAGAAATCAAACATGGGTGTACATTGGCTATAGAAAAGAATCACCCCCCTTTAAAATAATCACATTTTGTTGCTTTTCAGCCTGAAATGAAGACGGACACAGTTTTTGTTCGTCTTCATTTCAGGCTGAAAAGCAACAAAATGTGATTATTTTAAAGGGGGGTGATTCTTTTCTATACCCACTGTACATTAGATGTGCTGTTCGGTTGCTGCTGCAGCCTTGTATAAAGCTCCAAACTGAATATATAGCAAAGGCTATTATGAAATCTTGATATGTTTAAAAGAGTTTTAATTATTATTTAAAGATATAACATAAGTCAAATTTATTTGCATAGAATGGTTTGTAAAAAAAAAAAAAGAAAAAAAGAAAAAAAGAAAAAAAAGATGCGACCCCATCTGCATCATCATGTGGGATCACGACCCCAAACTTGAGATTGTTGTACATGGATATTACACTGTACACGAATATTATTACATATAATATTAATTTTTTTAAATATATGAATGTATAGTCTACTGTCCCACCCAGAGTGAATTCCTGCCTCATGCTCATTGTTCCCAGGATAGACTCCGGATCCACTGCAACCCTGATGAGGATGAAGTGGTTATTAAAGATTAATGAATGAATGAAAACCATATTTGAAAGAAATGAATGTGATCTAAATGTAGATTAAGACGCTCAGGTGGTGACGCTGAATACACACTGATGCTCGCTGGACTTTCTGCTTTCGTGCTGGAGTGTGTGAGGTCTTCTGGGTATGTGTGTGTGTATTTGAGTTTCTAGACTGCGTGGGATTTTGGGCTCTCTGTGAGGTCCTAGTTTAAGTGTATGGGGTTTTATAGTGTGTGTTTGTAGCTGATGAGATCTGAGATTTGTGTGATGAGAGACCAACAGCATAGGAATGATGAACCACAGCTGGACTATTTGCTTAACATTTCACGCACACACACACACACACACACACACACACACACATGCATGCACGCACGCACGTGCACAAGGGGGGATCAGAAGAATGTGGGTCAGCCAGTGGGACTTACTTGGCTTCGGCTGTATTTCATTCACTAAGGAGATTATACTCCCTTTTCTCATGAAAACTACAGACCACACACACACACACACACACACACACACACACACACACACACACACCCCACAGAGCTCTGGGCTTCACATCCACATAGGCAAAGGTCATTACAGCTCACTTTCCAGTAAACACCCAGTAAAGTCTTCCAAAGCAGATCTCTAAACAAGTTAAAGGCAGTTCTAAGGTTCTAAGAGGTGTCTTTGATTGAGAATAAAAGTGAAGTTTTCATCAGATCACACGATGCAGGTATTAAATGATCACACATGCATGTATTAAACCCTGTCCTCATTGGTAAAAAAAGAAAAGAAAAAAAAAAAAAACAGTCCACCAGGAATCCACTCAGTTCTCTTGGTCTTAAACTCTAGTGTTGTTTGTGTGTGTGTGTGTGTGTGTGTGTGTGTGTGTGTGTGTGTTTTTGTGTTAAGTAATATCTATCCATACATTTTCTATACCACTTATCCTATACAGGGTCACAGGAAGCCTTTAGCCTATCCCAGGGAACTCGGGGCACAATCCATCCCAGGGCAGACAATGTGGAAATGCCAGTCAACCTACAACACGTCTTTGGACTGGGGGAGGAAACCGGAGCACCCAGATGAAACCAGTCCGCAGGGCGGACACAGGATTCGAACCCCCAACGGAGGTGCGAGGCAAACTGTTAATTAGTGTAATTAGCTAATTGAATTTGTTGTATTATTGTAATTATGAGATCTATGTGATATTAACATCATACCGAATGCACACTGTGAGGTGAGATCGCTAATTAAAGCTGGCATGCCATCCATTTTACACACACACACACACACACACACACACACACACACACACACACACACACAAACACACAGTGCTCTTTTTAAGCATTGAATGTGTTGTGCTGTGTGAGCAGTTTGACAGTGTAAATAAATCACTGACAGCACAGATGCACAGGAGGATGCTATGATGACAGTGTGTGTGTGTGTGTGTGTGTGTGTGTGTGTGTGTGTGTGTGTGTGTGTGTGTGAGTGCGTATCACATTATGGCAGGTATGTTGAGAGTGCTGGGGTAAGAAGCGGTGTGAGGTAATGAACGATCACATGAGGGAGATCAAGGAGCGTGACCAGGGGGGAAGTATTATTCTAATAGGAAATGAAAATGTACTGCTCCCAGTCACTCTTAAGCACTGGAGAAATGTTGCTGGAGAAATGTTATTTGACATTAAACGACAGCACAGTGCTGCTGACTTCTCAAATCTGTTACAGAAAATTAACGCGTTCATTAATTTTCTATAACAGCACAGCTCTAAAAGTAGCCGAGTATGGCACGTCATTCTTTAGTTGACAAAATAACATAATCTTGCTAAATTGCTGCGGTATAAGAGAAATACAACACTTCAAGATGTACTGTTATTGGAAAATAATGAACCTCTGAATGTTAACAGTAATGCCGCGTCACGTCAGGCCACCTCACACCACCCCGCCGTTTCTTCTTTTCCTTTAACAGTGTTTTATTCTATAGATAACTGCTTCAGTGTTTGGTAACTTAATATTTGAGCCCAGATCCCTCTGGGATGTCCCAAATGCCCCCATACATAAGGGACTATGTTTGCCAGCACCATGTCGTGTACGCTGTGCCTTCGTTAGTGCAACACTTCCAGCCTTTTTGAATTTGTTAATAAGTTTGGCAACAGTGACGTGTGTGATGTGCTTGCCATGTTTCCTGTTAAAGTCCATCGCACCCATGCGACAGCTTCCCGATCCAGACACGAGAATGATTTCAATACAGTTGGGGGCACGGTGGCTTAGTAGTGGCTAGCACATTTGATTTGCACCTCCGAGGTTGGGGGTTTGAAACTCGACTTCACCCTGTGTGCGCGGAGCTTTCATGTTCTCCCCGTGCTTCGGGGGTTTCCTCTGTGCACTCTGGTTTCCTCCCCCAGTCCAAATACATGCATTGTTGGCATTTCCAAATTGTCCACAGTGTGTGAATAAGTGTGTGATTGTGCCCCCCTTGTGCCCCGAGTTCCCTGGGATAGGCTCCAGGCTCCCCTGTGACCCTGTGTAGGATAAGCGGTATGGAAAATGGATGGATGGATGAACAATCCAATGTATACCCAAAGTAGTTCTGCCTGAAGAACCATTCCACTTTGCATCCTGTATGAGACAGGGAAGGTGTCCAACCTCTGAGCGGGAATCTCTAGAATGCTGGGTGGAAGGCGGAAATTCACCCTGGATGAGTCACCAGTCCGTACACATTTGCACACTCATTCACTTTTAGGGGAAATTTAGAGTCACCAATCAACCTACCAGCACGTTTATTTAGGAGGTAGGAGGAAACCAGAGAACCCGGAGGAAGCCCACATGGACACAGACAAAAATGTGAGCTCAGGATCAAAACCAGGACCCTGGAGCTGTGAGGCAGCAACGCTACCTGCTATGCCACTGTGCTGCCTGCAATTATATGATGTAGTTAGAATATTATTCAGAATTTATGCAAATGAGCCACACCGAAACACTAAACACTAAACACACACACACACACACACCACGTAAAGATTAAGAGAAGTAACGAGTGTGGCCTCTATGCAGGAAACCGAGCTTCTTCAATTCGGTGTGTGTTTCGTCTCAGTGGACATGACAAGTGTGAGCATCACGCACGCATCGGTGTCTCTCTGTCACAGTGGCATGGATGTGGCACCACACACACACGCCTCCTGACAGGCCGTGGGTCCGGGCCACGCTTGCAGATCAAGCCCTCCTGCATGCAGATTGTGTTTAAATTATGCGCGCCATGTCAGGTTGTTGTGCTGGCCGTGACACGTGTCACCGAACCGCCGCGTCTCGGCTCGTGCTAACGATGCGTGTGTGCGCGTCCTGCAGCCAGCCACCCCACCCCCGTCCCATCAGCCCCATCAGCCCCACCATGTGTGTGTGTGTGTGTGTGTGTCACAGGCAGAGTGTATCCTGAGTGTCTCGCACAGGAGAGGGGAGACGGACAGCCCTGTCTGTACCTGCTGGATAGGGGGTGGTGCCCTCACAAAGGGATGAAAACCCACACACACAAACACACACACACACACCATATTTATGATATTTATGCAAATACATTCTCTACCAAGTCGTCAGAGTGTGTGTGTCCAGTGTATCTAATTCAGAGTAAAGCTTCTGTTTTGTACAACATCACTGTGGAGGGAAACACACACTCCCCACACACAACGTAGTAATATTTTGACAAAAGGTTCTTGAGCATTTAGAACTACAATGCAACTATGAAGCCATTGCAGTAAAATGAATATGTGGCCATTCATTTTTGCACCAGGGTACAGATCAGATACAACTTCATCCATGTCTAAAAACCAACACACTTCATTATTATTATATTTATTTTCACTTTGTTTCTTTTTTTCTGCAAAGCGTGTGTGAGGCTGCAGATTTTTCACAAAAATTTAAGACACAAACAAGCAAAAGATCAACAAACGGTATCTGTAGAATTTGTAAGAACTTGTATTCAATTCTTCTCAAAATGCCCTCTACAAAAGTAGATTGAACATAACATACTATTTCATTTTTTTAAAATTCTATTTAAACATTGCCCAGATTTTACTTTCATAAACTCAGTAGTCATCCATCACATGCACCGATCAGACAAATAGAATATAAATACATTTAACGTGAGTTAAAAAGCAAAACTTCAAGAGATACAAACAAATGGGATACAGCAGTTTTAGAACTGAAAGTAAATTTCATTTTAGTTACGATGGCTTAGTGCAGGAAGTATGCAGTGCTAGTGGGTCACCTGATTGGGTCTGAGCGCAGAAACATCTTCAAATCTTTTTATTTCAGTATCACTTGACACTTCAAAATCACCTGGATGATGGAGAAAAAGTGCAACAACATCCCTGTTCATCTTCCAACACATTATCCCTGTGTTCACACTAGCAAGTAACAAGCCACTGTTGTTTCTCCCAGTTTTGCTTGTGGGCGTGGCTTGTCCATCTTCTGAGAGGAAATGGTAGTAGTCATAGAAGTATATGGATTGGTTGGATTGGTGCGGTGAATTTTGTCGAGGCAATCCTTTGGATTTGCCCATTACTGCATCATAACTAATTTGCATAAAATTGAGAAAATATGAATTCAAATATAGTTAGTTGTGTTGAGTCATGCAGTGGTCATCTAGTACTTTGTCACTCACTAGTGTGAATGTAGGGTAACAAACAACAGATGATCTTCTGATGACTCTACAAGTCAGACGTCATTTTTTTTCGGTATTCACCTCGGAGACATCTTGGACATTTCCTTGAGGCTAAAGCCAAGGTGAGACTCCAGATGGTTAATGTAAGCAGAAGGAGTCCTGAATTTTGAATCACACTCTCCACAAAGAAACAACGGATTCCTGGAGTCCAGGTTCTTCAGAAACTTGGTCCCTCCTGTCCTACGCAGCTGGTACTTCACATTAGCAAGCCAGTGTGAGACAGTGGTCATTAAGAGACCTGTGAATTTGCAGATTTTCACACGTTCATGAGGACAGAGGTCCGTTACGATGTAGCAACCTTCCGGCGTCTGTCTCAGGCTTGAAGCAAACTCAGCCTGAAGAATGAGAAGGTGCTGAGGGTTCCAGTTGGACTGACGACCTTTTTGCTTCTGCGCGGAAGAAAAGTTCTCTATCGGATCCTCACATGAACTTCCGTCTGTGCCAGATTTTGCTAAAAGGCATGGTGGAGTGGAGGACTTGGGAGTGAGCTGGCTAGTGAGGCTCTTTACCATGTCTGAGATGTCCATGAGGGCATTTTCCTGTAGGTTTAGAGAATCTGAGAGAGATAAGCCTGGGTGATGAGGCCTGCTTCCATTAGATTTGATGTTTATTACCTTGAGGCTGCTGGTGTTGATAATGCTTTCTTTATTGATGCTGCCAGTACTGCTTTTGCATTTTCTCAGATCTATAGGCTGGTCACTGTCCTTGTAGAAATCTGTGTCAGGCATCCCATTTTGCTTTTCAGACGATGATTGGTGGGCAGTTTTGTCTACCACCCTGTTGCTCATCTTGTATAACACTGAGAGTGGATCAGAGGAGGAGCTGACTACCTTGGAGGCTTTGGGAAGGTGTGTGTTCATGACTAACTGTAGTGAACTAAGAGGGCTGATAAAAG
Source organism: Cranoglanis bouderius (assembly GCA_023630585.1). Classification (NCBI taxonomy): domain Eukaryota; kingdom Metazoa; phylum Chordata; class Actinopteri; order Siluriformes; family Cranoglanididae; genus Cranoglanis; species Cranoglanis bouderius. The sequence goes on from CM042571.1 coordinate 5,490,521, forward strand.
GCCTCTCAGATGAATCATCATTAAACATCCCTAAACTGTGGCCATTATCAATGGGTGATTTGCCTAATTCTAGACTATGGTTCTTATTCTTGCTTTCTACTAACATCTCCATAGGTTCCACTTTACACATACCTCCATTTGCCTTTGTATCAACACTAACTTTGTTTTCTCTCAATAATGGTGATGTTGATTTGGCTGCATCTGCACTCCCCATCCTTTCTTCCCTCTCTTCCTTAACCAAGGACTTTTTTGAGACCTTCTCCACCAGCTCCTCCATGGTAGATACATTGTTCCTGAGGGACAGGGGCAATGACTGTCTGGAGGAAGTGTAAATTAGTGATCCAGGATCAGGTTCGAGCGATTGAAGGTTGCTGTTGATGACCGCCTGCACACTCTGAACCACTGGAGGAAGTATAGATGGCTTTGCAGCTCCCTGAAGTTGATAAGCGGCATGGATGCTGGAGTATCCTCCCCAGGTGGGCGTACCTGTCTGAGCCTTACTGATGGCACTGGACACTGTGCTCTCCAGAGACTTCAGAATGTCCATCCCTCCTTTAGCAGTCTCCTCAAGGTCTTCCTCTCTAAGGTACTTGTATGATGTGGAATCCATACTGACCTCTTCCATCTCCTCCTTGATCTTTTTCTCTACAGGTTCACTAACCTCCTCCATCTCCTTCTTGGCCTCTGAACCAGAAGACAGTGCAGGGGACCCTGACCTGAGTTTAAGAATTGCAGTTGTAGGAGGTAATGGAATTGACTGTATGTTTTCCTCCATACTTGGGTCAAACACTAACTGCTTTCCCTTCTTCAGTGCAGTGTTTGTGACCTTCAGGAAGTGACCTGTTATCATCATGTGGGCTGTGAGTTGCTGCAGTGTATCATGGGAGCTCCCACACTCCATGCACTTCAGAATTTGTGCTTTGCGTTCCTCAAACTGCCAAGTGTAGCTTGCACCGTTCTGGTAGCCGTATCGGTTGTTTGGTGTAACGTAAGGATTAACAGTGCCCTTCATCTGAACCACTGAAGCCACTCTGCTGGAACATGTAATTGACTTTGGAGAGCTAGGGGAAATTAGGGTTTCATGAAAGAAACTTTTTTTGGCTGATGGCACCAGTTTGGTGGCCAAGGCTGGCACAGGCTCTTTAAGAGGCACTTTTTGGTAATGCTTAGTCTTAATCATGTGGACACTCAAGTCCTGTAAAGACTCAAAGGAGTGGCCACAGAACATGCATTTCAGTACTTTCTGGGCATCTTCTTTGCCCTCCATCTCCAACAATGAACGCTTGCGGGGCTTCGACCAGTGTTTGCCATTATTCTCTTCTTCTTTCTCTTGGTTGTCATCATGGTAATGACCAGTATCGTTCATGTGAATTGTAAGACCTACTAGTGTGTCGTATGCAGCACTGCAGTCCCTGCACTTGAACTTGCTAGCACCAGTCAAAATGGAGCCGTAGAGTTTATGGTTTTGCCGGTACAGCTGCACCGTGCTGAACAGACTTGGCTCTGGTGATAAGTGGTGATGAGTTTGTTGGAGTGTTTTGGTTACAGCAGCCTGATGCCAGTCATAAACTATACCGGCACCATTAGAAGCCTTAATGTTGTAATTATTAACTGTGCAGCCATTTGAACTGCTTTCTGCCTTTCCATTAAGGATATTTTGATTGTGATTGCTTGGTCTGTTAATTATGTAATTGCAACTGTTATTCGTCATGCTAGCTGCGCTGGATGTAGCTGACCTGCTTTTCTTGATATTCATCACAACGTTGGACCAAGAGGCACCAGAGATCAGGTTCTCATAGACGGCTTTTGTCCGAGCTAGGTTATCCAGAACGCTGTTGTCTGAGCTGCTCTGTGCTTCTTCCTCTTCATGTTCTTCTTTCGAAGAAATGCTCTTAAAATCTGGGATCCGATCGCTGGTGTCACTGAGTGGGGATAGATCTGGGTTGGTGCCATTACTGTTAGGGGAGTCCGGGAATCTCA